>JANHGO010005506.1:0-22938 GCA_024606505.1 Aquila spilogaster
GCTCACCTTGTGGCCTGTTTCAAGTGTGCAAAGATGCTGAAGAAAAAGAGATCACCTTGCCCAGTGTGCAGGAAAGACATTGAGATGGTGATTAGAATCTTTATGGGGTAGTTGTGCCTCTTCAGGCCTTCTCCGCTGAAAGATAGCGCACAGATTTTCTTGCACTCTACACAGACCCTAACTTCAGAGCTCAGAGCATGAATACCAAAGACAATTCAGATTCCAAACTGACCAAGAACACAGAAATCAACCCTGTACATCGTATGAAGCAGTGTCCATTTCTGCTGTCTGCTTAACTGAAAGCCTCTTGGGAGCAGGGAGGGACCAGCGTGTTGGTATCAATGCCTGAGCTTTGAAATTGTCTAAATCTTTTAATTGGAGTTCAGTAGTTCCAGAAGGATTCTCTGTTCTGATAACTGGTCCTTGCAGAAAGCAAGTTTTGGAGAGAGTTACGACTTTGGCTGTTGGAGTGTTCTCCAGTAAGTCAGACACTGTGCAGCCTCTTCTAAGGGAAGAGTGTGGTGGGTGGGAAGGATGGGAGGGATGGGTAGGTGAAGAGGATTGTGATTTGCATAAGCCATTTCTCCAAGGATCAGTTCTCATGAAGGCAGTGAGAAGTAAATACCCAGGTTTCCAATAATCCCTGCTCTTTTTTCTTTTTTTTTTTTTTTAATGTAGGTATGTTAGATAAAGTGAAAATCCTTTTGCACCCAGACTTGAAATAGGTTCTCTCAGACTTCTAATTTGTAGCTATCTCAGGTCACGTACCAGTTGGCAGAAGAATAGGGTGTTATACTGTGCTTTGTTATTAGATCTTTTCATTTGTATCGATTCTTCTTTTCATTTAAGTACACATCTGTGTCAGCTGTTATAGCTTTGTTGAAGCCTGTCCAGTGTTAGGTCAGAATCTAGTGTGCCAGCTGGATTAAATTATAGCAGCTCTTTGCTCATAGCACCAGTGCAACTTCCACCATTGCTTCATTTCATCAGATCAGTGTAGAAGATGCATTGCTTTGTGTGATGTGGCTTTACAGTCAGGCTATGGGCTTTTTTGGGGATAAAAACAATCCTGCAAAGCACTGATTGCAGCTGGTTAGTCTATGGGCTGTGCTTAGTGTTCGTTCTATTGAGTTTTCTCTGCTGATTTTCTTACCCAGTGGTTTCATGCTTCATATCTGTTGCAGCAGGTTTGTTCTGTGTCTCCTTGAAAGCTATCCGTGGTTTCTCTGCTGTTTGTTAAAACTCAGTTAGGACTTGCAGTTTAAACGTGTCTTACTCTTTTCTGAGCTCATATACTAGAGCGTGCTCAGATCTTTCTCAGCCTGTCTTCCTCAGGCTTTGTGTTCAGAGCATTCCCCCATGGAGAGGACCAGTGTTCTTATGAGTGGAAAGCAGGTGGGTGCAGTCCTGAAGTGTGGAGGAATTGTAGGGGTGTAAAGCCTTCGGGCTCCCAGAGAACTGCCTGCAGGCATCTCGGGTGCACTGAGATCCCTGGGGAGCAAGGCCTTCCTCTTCTGTTCCTATTCCAGCTTTCCCCTCTGTGGATTCTGAACAGGGCAGAGGACTGCAGAGTCGAAGGGTGAAGATGGTGCTGTGGGAGAAAGCACTGAGCATAACTTTCAGTTTTCTGAGTCTTTATTGAAAATGTAATGTTAGCAGATAGTCTTGCCATCTACCTGTTCTGGGTTCTCTAATGCGAGCCATGAGGTGGGGGAAGGCAGCTCTCAGCCTGTTCTTCAGTGCTTTGAAGGCCCATATCCTGTAGCAGCAGTGCCTTCCCCTCTAGCTTTCAGTATACAGGCATTTGAATTCAGTCCAGTGTGTAGGATATACCCTATTTTGTCATCTTCTGCATGATTTCCGCTCCAATCTAGGAAGTGTTCTGCAGATAGAAGAAAAGAAGGTGGTGTTCAGACCTCAGAGCTTCTCTAGGCTGTTTCTCAGTTGTTTTTCACACTCCTTGTGCTAGTCCAGTCCTAGCAGGTCAGGTATACCATGGAAGGCTCCAATGCCTGCCTGACTGAAGGTCCCAGCAATCTGTTATGTCAAAGCTATTTCTGTGCAACAATATTGGAGTAGGTGCTATATGCAGTCACTGCCAAAAGTCAGATCAATTTTATATTTTACGGAGTATTGTGATTATTTCTATGTTGGTTGTTATTTAGACTATTATTGTTGGCTGTTATTTACAGCTGTGTTGTGTAAGAGGATAACTGCCTGACATTTGCTGCACTATCTGTAAGTATATGGGAGTCAGTCCACATGGAAAAACTTACTTCTTGCTCCCCTAAGTGAAGGGCTGTTTAATGCAGGTGATGCACTTTAGTCATGCTAAGCTCAGCAGCGTTATCTCCTCGAATCACAGAAAGGAGTTCCTGCCAGGTAGTTGCTTCCATTTTCAGATAGTTTCTCCCTTTAGAGGAGCTTGGGCTCGGGCAGCGTGTGTTGTGGCACTCTGCAGCACTTGTGAATACTGTGAATTCTCCCTCCCCCCAGTTGCTTCTAAGAACAAAACATTTTGCTAAGAGCAGTTTTACCACGTTGTTTGGGTATGGCTGCGCTGAAAAGCAATTTGTGTTGACCAAACAAGTGTCAGGAGAGTTTAGGTTCCTGTAATGGGTTGAGTATCCTTACCAAAATCCTACTGAGATCTGCATGCGGCTTCTGTTGTTAAATGAAAATTGTCACTGTCGCAGGTTGTGATAAAAACCAAATCTGCAGGATAAGCTTCAAGGTAACAATCTTCTTATCTGTGACTTTTCCTTGAGTGTAACCACGTTGTTTACGACATACATTTGCCAGGTTCTTTGTTCTTTCTGACTGAAATAGTGCTCATGATGTCTAACAACATTACAGTTGGTCTTCCTTTCTCTAAAAGAATAAGCTATTGTAGTGCAAGTGGAGGTGTAAGTGCCCAGGTTGTGGCTAACGTGGGTGGGTGGGTTGTAGTGAGGGAGAAGGAGGGAAGAAGAATATTTTATTGCTTTAACTGAAGTGTGAGGCTAGATGAGGTGTAATTCAGCAAGAGCTGCTCTTTGGGTGACACGTTGTAGGAAGCGCAGGCTGGAGGTGTGGGTTGAAGAACTAGCTCAGAGCACTCAGTTGTAATATTTCCTTTGCCATGCCATGAGATGTTGGCCAGACGGTGCTATTAGTTTCCTTTTTTCACACGTGCTTTTTGTTGGAGGTGGGTGTGAACTCATGTTCTCTGAAAACATCCTTGGCATCTCATTGTGCATAACAGCTCCTTCTCTTACTGTGGTTTTCCTATGAAGTGCAATATGACAGAAGCAGTCCATGGGTAAGCTTAGCATTGTTGCTGCCTGTCTGTTTTGGGAAGGGCTGAGCACAGCTGCCTTTCAACTGTCAGATTAGAAAGGTTTCTGTGCTCTTTGTTGACACTGGTTGCTGGTCCTCAGGAACCTGCTGACATCTCAGTGGTGAGTGTGCTTCTAAGCTGGGCTTCATTCAGGAGATCCCTCTGCTGTACAGCCAAAAGTTCTGGCACCATTTACATCTGGAACCAGCACACTTCTTACTTGGATGGACATTTAAACAGAGCATGGGATCCACGCATCTGTACAGTGCTCTACAGTGTGAAACCATGTATGTGTCTTCAGTCTGTCTTGGCAGCCAGAGGTACACACACTGTGTTCACTCCTGCAGGTCTTCCCAGTTTAAGTGCCTCTTTGCAGTTACCCCCGCTGACTTTTGTTGACTGCTGCACCTTGCTTATCAGCTGTTTGCTCAGTTGGCTGTCCCTCCTCTGCTGAGGTAAATTATTCAGCTGAGTTTATCCTTGCCAAAGCTGTGACTTAGGGGGAACATTTGGAGCAGCCCCCAGAGCTCTTGTTCCTTCTGAGTGCTGGGCCCTTCCTTGAAGATGGTTAGGAACTTTCTGCCTGTGCATCGCATTGTATTTATTGAGGCGCACTCATTAAGGTGCGTGATGGAAACCGTGGTGCATCTCGCCAGTGTCCTCTCCATCCTTCTGCATCCAGCATTGATTGTAGCTGCTACTGAGAAGCTGTCTTGGCAGAAAAGAGTGGCTGTTGGACAAATGGAAATGGTGTGAAAACGGAGTGGTTGAAGACCTGCTGGGGTAGCTTGCTTTCGCCTGCTCACTCTTTGCCTGTTCCGAGCTTTGTCTTCCTCTCCTGGAAGAAGAGAAATGCTCTCATTAGAGGCTTTCGGTGGAGGCTGGCTGTATTGGGAGACAGCATGGTTAAGTGATGGAAGAAAAGAGCCTTTGTCCTGGCATGGTGTGTGAGGTGGAAGAAATTCCCTGAATCCTGTGCCATCTGAACACCTGCAAGCAGCATCAGGATCCTCGAAAAGGAGGTGCTGCGAGGCTGTTTGTTCAAGATCAAGAAGTGCAGGTGGTGTGGGGGTGATGAGCAGTGTGTGCTTGGAACAGCTCCAGGACAACGGATCACCTCCAGGCAGCAGCTTTCCTGCTCCGGAATCCTTTTTTTGTTTCTCTATCCAAAATGGCTGGCATTTTCCTTGCTCCTTCGAAAGTAAGTGAGACTCTGTAACCAGCTGGTTGTCAGCCACAAGCTGGCATTACATACCTCTGCACCTTGCTCTCTGCACTTGTTTATATGAATACAGACAGCTATTGTGATTGCAGCCCTGTTTTTCTGTGCTTTTACCCTGGTTGTGTGCATTTACTGCCCACGATGTGTGTGAGCACTGCGTCCTGCTGCTCCGAGCAGGTGCTTCAGCAACACGTGGCTGCTGAGCTCTGCAATAGCTTCAGCATCTCTGCCTTGCAGAAGGCATAACCGCCCTTGAGGATCGGGCCAAGTGGATACACGAAGAAGGCAGGAGCGCGTTTTACCTCTGGCAAAGATAATGAAGACTTGTTGTTGTGCAAAGTGTGTTCTCCTGCCTGGTCTCCCCAGCACGCTTCTCCTGCAGCCTGTGGTTCCTGAATCTGTTTTTCTAGTTAAGAAAAAACTCTGTATCTGAGTACCCACCCACAGTCACCACAAGCAGGAGTGCTCACTGAACCACCTCTGTGTTTGCACTGTTTATAAAAGGCACATAGCACGGAATGGATGGGCTGTTTTTGTGTCCTGCGCCTAATGAGTTTAATTAAATTGAGCACATCATACTATTGACAGTGTAGGTTTATTTTTGCATTTGTACTGCGTTTCGGGGAAAGCTTTAAGTAAAGGCCTGTTACCAGTCAAGTAACCTGTGATCTGTGTGTGTTTGTCTTCCTGGGGAGGGAGAGACCTCCCAGCCCTCCCCGGGCTGCAGGATTTATGTCTGCAGAAGTCAGCAGGAGTGGCAGTGTGGGGTTGGCTTGATCTACCTGAGAAAGTACTCGCCATGTGGTTTACAAGCTGGAGCAGCTCCCCAGTTCCACTGCCACCCCTCAGTGTGCAGCTCCCCGGCCAGGCAGCTCACTAGAGGGCACCCGCCTGCTGCTGCTGCTGGAGCAGGCTGCTGGCAGCTTCTTGCAGCAGTCAGCTCCTCGCCTCTGGGCTGTGCACACTGAACCTTTAATGCTGGCATGAATAGGTTGCGCTGGGGGGGTGGGAGTCCTGCGGTTAGGATTCAGCTTTCCTTGGTCTCCTCTCAGTTTATGGGGCTGTTGGAGAGCAGCAGGCTGTGCGTAATCAGGAGGAAGACAGATGAACACGCTCTGCTCTTTTGTGTTGGAGGCTAGCACCGCTACACCCTGCAGTGATTGATCACTAGTTGCTTGCCAAGGAGGAGATGCTGCTTCATAATAAGCATCTTGACTGCATTGTAGGAAAACAATAAAACTCCACCTGTAGCATCAGAACGGGAGAAAGGAGAGCTGGTTCCCCCATCCCTGACACAAGGATACCTGCTGCCAGGAGCCAGAGGTGGCTGTGTGACTCCTGTGCAGCCCCCTGCTTTTGCTTCTGGCTGTATTTCTCTGAGCAGCTTTGGGGAGGGCTGGAGTCCAGGATCACCTGTTGGGAGGCAGCTGCTTTGCACCCAGCAGCCATTTCCATTCCGTCCTGTTGCAGCTATAGGAGCAGTAATTAGGTTTGCTGCTAACCCCTGCCAATCTTGAAGCCTGCAGGGAAGTTCCTGGCTCTGCCCCTGCAGTCTTCTCTCAGTGTAACCTTACTTTGCACCCTGCCAGCAAAACCAACCAGTCCCAACATGCTCCAAAGCACAGGAGCTGCATGAAGCAGATCCCATGGAGCAGAACATTAAAACGCTCATCAGCTTCTGAAGCAGTTCCCTTCCTTCTGCAGGTCCAAGATGAATAAGGTGATCGAGTGCTGCTCTGTGCAAGAGAAGCTCTCCCTGATAAGGAACGACTCTGAGTCTTCCTGTATGCATGCAGCTGAGCAGATGTTTCCACCAGGCTGGGGTGAGGAAGGAGGCTGATGCAGAGCATCTGTGTCTGTTCTACCTACCTGGGGCTGCTCTGTGCTGGGAACAGCCCCCACTGAGGGCTGAGCAGCAGCACTCTGTCACTGCAGAGCTCGGCAGGCTGAACAAATCCTCCTGTTTCTAGGGGAATGTATTGGAGCAGGGTGGAATTGCTCACCTCAGAATTCAGGCTTACCAGGGAGGGCTGGTCGGATGTGTGCTGGAAGGAGGTGGCCATTCGTCTCCTGTGGGAAGCAGCAGTGAGCTGGCATTTCATCCTCCTCCCAGGTGCAAGTGTGCTGTGGTGTCATGGGGAAGAGGTACTGTTGTGTAGCTTAGCAGAAAATAAAGGATTTGTTTTTATGGCAGTGTGCTGTGTAGTCAGCGCTCAGTCCTCCAGTCCTGCTCAGCTGCTGCCCTTTGAAGTCCTTTGACTTTGCTATACTGCTTTATTTCTCATCTTTCATAGGAAAGCAGTGGTTTGGGGACAGTGTCAGTGACGCAGGTGTCAGCATTAGGGAGCCCTCTGCGAAAAAGCCCTCTGGAACCCAGTCTGCCTGTGATAGAGCAGCACACTGGGAAAGGGTAACCTGGCTCTGGAGTAGTGGCAAAGTCTGCACTAAACCATCCTGGCACTGCATATCCTCCTGTGCACCCAGCAGTAAATCAGGAAGGACGTTTACCGGAGTGATTTAGTGGGATGCTTTAAACAGCACATAAACGTGTGCATATTGCTGCGAGCGTGGGAGCAGCTTCACAAGCGCTAGGTGTTATTATTTTGTTTGGAAACCGTGTTCTCTTTAAAATCAATACCACAAAGAAGAATACAAGAGCAAGCGAGTTAACTTGCCACAATAGTCTCATTATTGGCATTAGCAGAGGATTGTAACCCGTGCTGACAGCCCTTCCAGCTCCAGCTGTTACTCTCATTTGGCATAAAGCAGCGCTTGCTTCATCCTGACAGAGCACTCTTATCTCTGACCCTCGCTTGGAGAATTGTATTTTCTCCTCCTACCTGGAAATAAAACATGTTGTAGCCGGGCCTTTAAACCATAAAGAAACAGAAAAATAACCCTGAGTGTACAGAGAACAACACATCGCTGTGGCTTAAAACACAGCCCCACCGACACTGTGCCATCATTCAGCCACGCCAGCGAAGAGAACAAGGAGCGTGGCCCGTTCATTATGTGGGCAGCACGTCCTCAGCTATTAACCCTGTGCAAGGAGTCAGTGACTGTGACTGTATGCTTCACAGCGGGAATGCTCATCTGTCCTTCTGTGCCTGGATTCTGCATGTGCATTGAGGCCCTGTTGCTCTCTGTTTGGTGCTTTGGGTCCTATCCATCCAACAGCTGCAAGCTCCCCCTTTGGGTCTGAGGCCTGCCCTGCTGGTGGGGAATGTTTAATTCATCCCCTTGGCTGCTCTATCCAGATTTAATGTCCTATAGGCGCCACTTATCTCTCTTCTCCCCACTTTGCTGTGCGATTCCCCCATTAAATATTGACTGTTGTCTCCATACCAGTGAGGCTCACGGTTCCCTTCCACTTTCAATTAAAGATTTACCGGGCGGGCATTGGCACGCATGGGGCAGCCCTGGTCCAGCACGGAGCCGCCGTGTCACTGCTCTGGGATGAGGCAGCTCGTGGTGAAACGCAGCACTTCCTCATCACTGCTGTAATATTTATAACGAACCAACTTTTTTAGATCAATATTTTATTGGGAAGGTTGCTGGGGTAATTCACGCTCCGAGCATCTTCCCTCCACGAGAGCGAAGCCCGGGCCATTAGGAATAATTAACTTTTTGCTAGTTACCTTTAGTGAAGTCATAAATCTTTAACGCTGGCTGGGAATTTAATAACGGGGATCGAGCGGTGACCTCAAAACTGATGGCAAAATTGAGGGGGGGGAAGGGGGACAGCTGGGAGCACAGTGAGGATGGAGGGCGCAGGATCTGTGCTCCTCCACCCCAACCCCACTGCACTCACAGCGGGGAGGACGAAACCCCCAGGTTCCCAGGGGAAGAGCCCAGCGTTTCCATGCAAGCTGCTGCCACCGTCCTCGCTGAGCTCTTCCTCAGCTGCTGAGCAGCGCTTGGAATGATGTTTCCAGGCAGGAAAGGCAGAAGGCCGCTCCCCCCACGCCGGGGTTTTGGGATGCACCGCAACCTCTCCCCGCAGAGCAGATGTTCCCCCTCGCCCGCAGCCGGCTGTCACTGCGCTGCATTATTTATCCACTCGGTAACATTTGCTGGGATTTAGTGTTTAATAACTGTCACTCCAATATATCTTTTCTTAATCCCCCTCAGATCTGGCGCGGTGGTAGCTTTAAATATTTATCAGCGCCGTTTGTGTGTTCACTGTTAAGGTTGCAATTTTCTTGTAATTAAAGATTTACAAGATGCTGCGCCAGAGGTACGAAGGGTTGGGAAAGACCAAAGCCCTCTGGCACTCATGCTGGAAACCAGCAGCTCCCCATAGGTTTTCCACGGGACCGAGTGATGGGGCAGCCACCCCCATGCACCTCCGAGCAGGTTTTGCTGTTGTTTTTCCCCACCGCTGCTCTCAGTGTGGCTCCTCTTGGTGCAAAGCAGCTCTCTGCAAGGGATGGGGCTTTCAGCCCTGTGTCGCTGTGGCTTTGCCCTTCCAAACCCTCGCACCACTGCTCTCCCCCTGGCTCCCTGCCTGCTCCTCCCAGCTGGGTTCCAGCTCCTGGTTTCCTATGAGCATCCACTTCTCATTAGCAGGAGCCCTGCCACGCGCAAACCAAACTTGATCCCCCCCCTCCCTGCTCCTCATTGGGATTTAACACGGCTCCAGGATGACTCCACAGACCCCTGGCTCATCAGGGTCCACAGCACCTCTGGCTCATTGCCGCTGTGTGACAAAGCAGCACTGTGTCCCCAAACCTTTGCTCCTTTGGTGACCCCCCTGAAGCAGGAGGTGAGCCCTGAGCACCCCAGTGCAAGGAGGGGAGCATCCTGAAACACAGAGCAAGGACTGGAAATGAAGCAAAGCAGATAACTGCAAAGCACCCCCTCCCAACCCCAAGGAGGTCAGTGCTTGCCTGGCTCAAAACAGACCTCCGTCTGCCCCAGCTGCTCTCTGTCAGCCCGATGAGCACCTCATTGCCCACCTGAGCTCAGCTGAACCCGTTTCCTCGGCGCTTGGCTCGGGCAGGAAGCAGGAGCTGCAGTATGCGAAGGGCAGAGCAGCTCTCTGCCTCTTTTCCCATCTTCAGAGCATTGCGGCAGAGCAGGCAGAGGTGATGGAGCATTTGGAGGGAGAGGTGCTCGTCGTGGAGATTGACAGGTAGGTCTTCCTGAAGGGTTTTGAAGCTGCACCTGCTTCATCCTAATGGCATCATGCATATGGATAACGCTGCTGACATTTCCTGGGGAGGTTGGGTGTTTTAATTCAAATCATCCTGGAGGAAGTGGTCTGCTTTGGTTCCCTAATGAGCTGATAACGATGTGCCCATCTCACTCCTCTCGGAGCACGAAGGATGGGGATGTGGGCGCTGGGGCTGCCCAGTGATGGGCGCTGAGCGCAGGACGATGCGGTGGGGCTGCAGACTGTGAGGGCTGTGTGGAAGAAGGGCCGCTCCAGAAACCCGTTTTATTAGGAGCTAAAATACAGCCTGGTACACTGCGTTCTCGGCTGGCTTTGTCACAAAGCTCCGTTGCATATGGGGTTCGTGATCAGTGCTGCTTGCACTGAGAAAGAGGAGGAGGAGGGATGGAGGGTGGAAGAAGCAGAAATGAGACCTCCAGAAATGAGGATCCAGCCCTGGATCTGCCACGAATTCGGGTGGCAGATTGAAGAGCCCTCCAGTCGAGGTCGTACGCTGCTTTCCACGTGCAGGCTCAGCCTCCGAGCACAGGGGGATCCGTGAGCCCTATAACACTTTGCAGCCGCTATAATTCACCTGGAAAAGCTCATTTCTGGCCTGATGCCCCCGATCAGGAGCTGGAAATTGCACGAAAAATTGCAGAGGGGAAATTTATCGCCGGGCTGGTGGAGGACGCTGAGGTTGAGCCCTGCAGCAAGGGCAGTGGGGTGCTGCCCCATAGTGCTGCCGCTCTATGGATAGGGGATATGAGTGGTTTGAGAACAGCTCCTGTTGGGGGGAGGGATTTGGGATCTCCCTGTGGAGGCAGGGAGCCGTCCCCATTTAGCTGAACTGTGGGGGAATGTATTTTGTCTTAACGTTCCCCCAATGCAAAGAAGGGTGAGGAGAAGCTCTGGGACTGCAAACAGCGATGCTGCGCACCTGAGCAGCTCTGCTCGCAGCGCTGCAGCTCTGCTCAAGGTGCACCGATGCCTCTAAATCAGCAAAGTATTGATGCATGCGCTTTGCTTCCCCAGCTTTGCTTTGCTGGGGATCTCGCTGGGTCCTAAATGTGTGCTTTGGTGTTTGGATAGAGCTGTTACCCTCGAAATGAATTACCCAGCAAAACACCGTGTGCCTGAGCACGGTGCCTACCCTGCAGGGAGCTGCTCTGCCTTAGCTGGGCAGTGAGTGAGGAGGTGAAGCAGATATTCCTCCATCAGGACCTTCTGGTGCTTCCAGAGCCCCACGCATGCTGTGACCGTGCCATGCCCAGGGTGTGCCACGTCTGTGCTGAGATGGGACTTCATGGGGTACCCCACAGCCCCCCTGTGTCCGGGTGGGATGGGTATCCTTGGGCTTTCCCGAGGAAGGAATGAGGACATCTCTGGCAGTATCAGGAAATGTTGAGTGGGAGGAGAAGGGCTCCTTCGAGCCCCATTGGTTTGGGGTCACCGCACCCATTGGTTTGGGGCAACTTGGCAGAGTTGGGGACTGGGGCTGCCCACTGGCCCCATGCATTTGTGAGTTCAACTGATCATCAGAGAAAGCAGCAGCGCAGGGGTACAGATTCCACGCTTTCCTTTCCCTTCACCTCCCACAGCGTACAGCGGTGCAGGGGATGAACTGTCCTGGATCCCATTCCCTCCTGCATCTGAAGGAAGGTTTGTCGCCATAAAGCCCTCTCACTGCATAGTAATATATACAGAAATATGGAAAAAAAATAAAAAACGAGAAAAGCAAGAATATCCATCACCCCCCTTCCCCCTTTCTCCTTCTGTAACATTACCCACCAAAGTTTACAAAACAGCCATGAGATTGCACTTGCAGGATACGGGGTTGCAATCAGCCAGCCCTACGGGGATGCCCATTAAGAGATGCGTCACTGCTGCCACTTCTGCTCTGTTTACCCGAGAGGCCGCCATCCATCCCCTCTGCTTTGCTCTGGGGGATGGCAGTGAGCAAAGGACGGAGCAGCGGGAAGGAGCTGGGGGTGGGTTTGTGGCTGATTACTCAAGAAAAACAAGAAACAAACAAAGGAAAACGTGTATCCTAAAGGAAAGGCTTTTTTTTCTTTGTATTTCCAAAGCAAGGACTGTCCAACAACGGAGCTGCCCCGGCTGAGCGCCAGGGCGTGTGGGAAGGGGTGACCTGCTGCCCATCCCTATGGCTCTTTGACCATCCCAGCTGTCCCAGGGCTGCTCGTAGGAGCCACACGCGGATCTGGTGCGTGTAGAGCTCTACAAGCCCTGTGGCCAAGCTCTGCTCCTCGACGTCCACTACGCTGCTTTGTCTCTTGGCCAGGTCCGTGATGTCACTCCTTGTCCTCACTTTTGTTCTGTTTTGGGTGATTATTTTTTTTTCTTTTTTCTTTTTTTTTTTGGTAAAAAATAGTTTCTCCCACCCCACCCCACTCACAGTCAACCCAACCAACGTCACAACCTTCAGGAGTCCAGGGGTGCCGCCTGCACCTCCACAGCCAGGAGCTGTCCGCCGCGAGGCCCCTGAGCCCAATGCTGGGCAAGACGGGGGTAAACCACACGCACGGCCCCCGCATCCCATAGTGCGTCCCCAGCCCTCCTGGGCTTGTCCCCAAAACCACAGCGAGCCACCAGGCCGGCGGCCAGCAGCAGGATGCCGAGGGCCAGCAGAGTCAGGAGGCACTGCCTGTCCCCAAGGAAGCGATGGTGGCGGGTGGCCTCCTTAGTCCTGGCGCTGACGCATGCCACCTTGGCCTGCAAGTCTACAAAGGCCACGTGGAGGCAAGCCCAGTACTCCGTGTCCTGGTGGAGCCGGGTGATGTTGTACGCGTGGGTGCCCAGTGGGATGCGAGCGACGTTGGTTGTGTCCAAGCTGGAGCTGAGCAGGAAGCTGGACCAGGTGAGGTTGGAGGAGACGGCGTTGAGGTGCGGCTTCCAGGAGAGCAGGATGTGGTAGGGTTGGACGTCCAGCACCGCCAGCTCCAGGCTGGCCTCACTACGTGGGAAGGAGCTGTTGACCAGCATGGTGATGCTCTTGGTGTCTGCCCCCAGCAGGTTGTGGGCCACGCAGGTGTAGAGCCCGGCCTCGTGCTCCGAGATCCCCACGATCTCCAGAGTCCCTTCAGGGTGCACCTTGTAGCGTCCATCATGTGCATAGGGGATCAGCTTCACCCCCGAGGGGGTCACCCAGTAGATCTCCGGGTCCGGCTCTGCCATCGCCCGGCAATGCAAGGAAACGTTGTCACCATCCATCACTTCCAGACGGGAGGGAAAGCTCCGAGCGGAGATGAGAGGCAGACACCGATCCGTCATCTCCCGGAAGGGGACGTCCCGAATGAGCCTCCTCTTGAGGTCGGGGGGCTCAGCGCACAGCGTGGACTGCGGCTCGATGAAGCGGATGCGGGTCTCGGTGCTGTTGACCCAGCGGATGACGCAGTCGCAGCGGATGGGATTGCTGTGGATGCTGATCTCCTGCAGGTTGGGCAGGGACTCGACCGTCTGCTTATGCAAGGCACTTAGGGCGTTGTTGTTGAGCATGAGGGTTTCCATTTGGGGAAGGTGGTGGAAGGCGTTGGGGTGGATGAAGGACAGCTTGGGGTTGTTGGTGACGTCCAGCTTGGTCAGCTCGGGGAGGTTGATCAAGGCGAACTTGTCAATGGACACCAGCTCCTCCATGTTGTTGAGCCCCAGCTCCTTGAGGTGCAGCATGTTGGTGAAGTCGCTCTGCCTGACCCTCTGCAACGGGTTTTTGTTCAGGTCCAGGAACTTGAGGCCGGGCACTCGCTGCAGCGCCCGTTTGGGGACGCTCATCAGCTTGTTGTCATAGAACGAGAGGCTCTCCAGGCTGCGCAGCCCCTCCAGCGCGTAGTCCGAGATCTCCCGCAGGTTCATCCCAGCCAACACCAAGCTGCGCAGGTTTGACAGCGGCCTGAAATTCATATCCAAGATAGCATCCACCCTGTTGCCTCCGATCATGAGGATCTCCAGGCTGGGCAGCACCTGGAACCAGCGGCTGTCCACCATCCGCAGGAGGTTGGAGTTGAGGTGCAGGCGCAGGAGGCTGCTGAGGCCGGCGAAGGCGCGGGGCGCGATCCTGCGCAGCTGATTGTGGTTCAGGTAGAGCTCCTGCAGGCTGCCCAGCCCTGGGAAGCTGCTGTCGGGCAGCTCTGCCAGCCGGTTCTCCTCCAGGTGCAGGCTGAGCAGCTGCGGCATGCTCTTCAAGCCAAAATCCCAAACGTCGGAGAAGCTGTTCTGCGACAGGTCCAGCTCCGTGAGGTTTCTGAGATAGCCCAGCTCGCTCTGCTCCAGCCTGGCGATGTTGTTGCTTTGCAGAAGCAACGTCTGCGTCCCCGCTGGCAGGTCCTCGGGCACGGCGGTGATGAACAAGTCATTGCAGTCCACGGTGGCGGCCTCCCGGTAGACGGAGCGTGGGGTGTACCAGGGTCTGATCTGGCACACGCACTGCAGAGGGCATTTCACCTTCCAGGGCACGATGGGGATGGCGGCAGCGGCCACTATGCAGAGCAGCAGCGAGCTGCCCTGGAAACCTCTCATTTTTGGGTGGTGGGACCGGCTTCCTTCAGGCAGGGAAGGCTCAGGGGGTGCAGCCAGAACGCAGCATGGGGTGACCGTGGTGGGGATGGGGTCTGCAGGAGGAGATGCCCCAAGAGAAACCCTCGCAGCAATCAGCCCCCGCTGCCCTGCCTGGGCTCCCCAGCTGAGGGCACATCACCTCCCGAGTGGGACCAGTCCTCTAATCAGAGCTTCGCCTCCTCTTCTTCCCCAGCGGGTTCATTTCGGCACTCTGCTGCATTTTCCACGTTGCTCCTCGAGGTCATTCCTGAAAGAGGGCAGACAAGGAGCTGCGTTAGGAGAGACCTTGCACACATGGCATGGGCTGGAGAGGCAAAGCCCCATGCACAGGAGCTCCAGCAGCAGTCCCAAGACAGACTAATGCATCCACCTAACCTGCTTTGTATCCGTAGCATCACCTGTCCCCTCCCAGCCCAAGAGGTTTGAGTGTTGGCCCACGGTTGCTCTGCTCAGGGCCACCAGTAGCCCATGGACCTCTCACACCCATCTCAGAGGAGGCACTGGGACCAACCATCCAACCCCAACCATGCATCTCAACCCTTAAAGCACTGCTAGGATCTAATTAACGGGAGCAGGAGTTGCTGGCCCATTAGAAGCTCCTGGAAGAATAGAGAAGCCCATTAACCCCGTCCCTGCTGGGTGCACTCCTGGTGGCTTTCTGAGCAGCAGTAGGAGCAGGAGCTGCCCTCTACCCCACCTTAGATCTTCCAGTCTGCAGCACTCCTGCCCCACACCGACACAAATCAAACTGAGCCCCAGAGGCTTTACCCCATCTGAAAACACAGAGCAGGGAGAAAACCTTAGGAAACAGACAGAGCAGGAAAAGAAAGTTTCCCTCCCAACTGCTGGATTGCATCACCCCTTTGTTTTCCCTATAAAGGGCTTCCAGGCAAACCTTGTTCAGCATCGACTTGCCCAAACCTGACGCCAGAATCGATCCCTGCACCGCCCGCTGTGGGAGCGGTGCCTTTAAAGCACCTCCTGGAGGACCAGCATTAAAGGAGGGGAAGGTGGTATTGATTTCTGCCGTTTCTGATGGACCCTCATCTTTCTTTTTAAGTGAGCAGGCACTTCTGTGGCTGTAAATCTCTCCGGTCATTAAAATATCATCAAATCTTTTCTCCTTAAAAAGAAATAATATGAAAGAATATATATATATATATTATTTCCTTATGGCTGTGAAGAAGAGGCCAGAAAAGAGCTCTTGCCCTGGGCTGGCTATGGAAAGCCCTACATGTAAGATGATGCTGCAGCGGCCTGGGTGGTTGTATAGCAAAAGGATCCGGATTTACAGAAAACCATAATTTTCTGCTTGGGTTTCTGGTTCCATTGGACATCGTACCCCCCAATGGATCAGGGAGGGCCGACGCTGAGCACGCAGCATCGCGTGAAGAGGCAGCAGAAGCCCAGAGGGGGGGGGGGAGAGATAGAAAAGCGACGAGAATGAGAATTGATGAGGCACAGAGAAGGGAAGAGTCTTTTCATCAGCAAGTTTGCTGGATGAAGCCAGGAGATAAATCACCGCGTGGAAGGAGCCTCGGTCGCAGCGCTTGCGCCGCTGCCTCTCTCCTGCTGCCACGGAGCAGCCCGGCTGCGGGAGATGGATGGCTGCAGCTGAGCCGGCTCCCTGCCCTCCCCTCTCCCTTAGCAGCAGTGAGAGGGGCCGATGTCCCCCGGGGTGCGGTGGTGCCAGAAGCGGTAGTCAGATGCTGGGGGACCCGTCCCCCCCCTCCCCAACGCCTTTTGCTCTTTCCTGGGGCATGATGCCATGGAGGAGCCCAAGGGCGATCCAGCCCTCGTGTGCAGGGAGCAGGAGGGTGGGAACACACGGCTCCGCAGGGCTTTGCAGCCTGAGGTGCACGCACATGTGCTCCAGCCCGGCACAATCCTCTCTGTGCACTGAGACGCCGATATCAGACCCACGCGTGCGTCCCTCCTGAGTGCACCCCCACCAAAGGGATTTTTGGCAGAGCTTCACCCCTCCTTCAGCACGGGGTCGTGGCGCCCGGTGATGTTTGTCCCTGTGCTGAGATCACATCTGCACTGCTCAAACCTCACGGGGTGCGTTAATGGGGAAACCAGCAGCGAGTTAAAGGGCTCTGTATCGACTGTTTATAAAGCTTGGAAGTAAGGCACCCTGCTGCTGTCTGAAATGCTCCTCTATCCCTCTTTACCTGCAGCATTCCGCTCTGCAGGGCTCTGATGCTATGGCCCATTGGTGTGGTGCGGTGGGGTTACACGCAGCATCGCTGTTATCAGCCCAACGTGGCTCTGGAACTGAAATGTCAGTGCTGGAGCATCGCTGTGGTTGCGTGACGGTGTAGAGCACGGGATCAACCCCGAGCTACAATGTGATAAGTACATCCCAAGGGATCTCTGAGCTGCTTCGACAACCGTGATACCGGTGGTATCTATTCGATAGCTGTTCATCTCGAATGAATGTTTTTAATGATCCCCTGTTTAACATACAATCCCTGACGTGTTAAATCTCAGTCAAAGTGCTGAGGTCAAGTCGTTATCTGGGGTTGATGGCGGTGGAGTGGTGCTGGAAATGATGAAGCTCTGGGCACCCCTGTTCACTGCAGGGAGTGGGACATGATGGTCTATAAAGGCCCCTTCCAACCCCAACTGTTCTGTGATTTGAGGGATGTGGCTGAGTGGTATGGTGGTGATGCGCTGATGGTTGGAAGTGGTGATCTTAGTGGTCTTTTCCAACCTTACTAATTCTATGATGTCTCTATGAATCTATGATTCTCCTTGCTGGGAGCTCTCCCCTCCCCACCACAGCCATCTGCCAATGCTCCAACCAGACCTGACTTCCTTCCAGCCCTCCGACAGCGATGGACAGCGTGGTGCAGGGATGTGGAGAGGTGAAAAGAAGAACAGGATATGGAGCACTGGGGCTCAGCACCACGCATGGCTGTGGCTGGAGACCTCAGCAAAACCTCTGCTGGATGCGGGTTCTGCTTTTCTCCCACACGAGAAGCTGATGGAAGCTTCCCCGTGCACGCATGGCACTGTGGGTCAGGGATGCTCAGCCCCCATCTCAGCCTCACGCTGACAGCGGAGCAAAACCTTCCAGGATTGCAGTCTGCAGATGTGTCCTTACAAACCTGGTGTACAAAGCAACGGCACAGCAATGCTCTGGAAGCTGAACACCTCCCCAACCCTCCCACTGCAGCCTGCTGATGGTTCAGCAGCACCGCTGGGCTGCAGCATCAGGACCCCGGGGCAGAAAAGCAGCCGCTCCATTCAGCACAAAGCCCCTGACCCAGACCTCAGCAGGGAGTTCTCTGCTGAGTCGGAAAAGAAACCAATAAATAAATAACTACAAATCCACCGAATCCCTCCGGTTACGTGGCAACTGCCCGGCGCTGCCTCTCTCATCTGTATGCTTCGTCACAGCCCCACACCATCCGCCGGGTGAGTGCCATGGCAACGCTGTGGTCTTTAAACACAGGAGTTTGTGCTGCGATCGCAAACAGCATTAGGCAATTTAATTAAGCAGCTGGCAAAGGAAAAACTTCGCCTGTTTGAGGCGTTCTATTAAATTCGGGTGTATTATGCGGCTCTGTGCCCCCGCTGCCCGGTTGGAGGGATGCTCCTGTCCCGGCCCTTCTCAGCTCCAATGCAAACAAACAGCACCGGGGTGTGCAGGATGGTGGCACGGAGCAGAGGATGGGAAATCCCGCGTGGATCCCTGCCACCAGCAAAGGTACCGAAGGGGCAAAGCCGCGCTCTGTGCTGAGCCGTTATCCCCCCAAAAAGCATTTGCACAAAGCAGGGAGCAGAGCCCTCCGAACGCTGCGCTGCTGCTCTGTGTGTTTCTTGCCTCGTGTTTTGTGCAAACAGACTCAGGGACACCGCTTGCTGCCTGAGGGCCTCATCCTGCAGCTCTCCTGGCAGGGAGGGAGATAACGTTGGTTCTGCTCATCCAGGAAGGAGCCAGCAGATAAAAAGCTGCCGGCGAGCGTGCAAAGCAAACAGCTCCGCCGCTGCACCTCCTATCGCTGCCATCCACCCGCAGCCAGCGGGCAGCAGCCGTGCCGGCGCCCTTATCGGGCTGCTGCTCCCCCGGTGCTTTGGGTGGTTTTTAATGAGGAGGGTTGGGAAATGAGGCTGTTGTTCCTCATCTTTTGCTTTCAGGCTCCAGACCCACAGGTGTCCCTGTGGCTTCTGTGCTGGCCCCGAGGGGTCCTGTGCCATCCTCCAGCTATGGGAAGCCCCGAGGCCGTTTCAATGGGATAACTCCACCAGGAGCCCTGGGGCTGTATGGTTTCAGGGTTGGTCTCAGGGTTATCGTGCGCATTTGTAAATGTCTTCACAAAGCAAACTGGAAGAGCTGGCTGATCTCCCGGCTGCACCGCCGGGAAGATGGATCCTTCAGTGGCTGAATCGTTCCTTGCTCTGAAAAATTGGTGTCCTCAGCAGACCCGGTGCTGCATTGGGCAGTGTCTCGGTGCGTTTTTGGATGCTGCTCACACGACTGGCACATCTCCGGGCTGCAGTAGGGCTCAGCTGTGCGCGGCCACTGCAACGCAGTCCCCTTCCTCCTCACGCTCCCATTGCAAACAGCCCAAACCAGAGCACCCCCAGTACCACGGGATGGCAATGGGAGAGGTGGGGATGGGACGGGGCGGCTGCTTCCCATCCTGCTATCACCAGCTCCGCTCTGCTGCTGTGCTCATCCTCCAGCTTGCTGTTTGCCCTTTCCAACTGTTGCTGCACTGTGTATCTGTTTCCAGAGCGTTGTCTCCCTGATCTTCCTGAGTGGCAATAGCTAATTTAGAGCCCTTCACTGCGTAAAAGCCTCTGAGAGCCTCGTGTAGGGTTTCAAATGCCATTTGGCTCCTTCATCACCCGCAGGCTTTAGAAAATGCTATCTGCTATCAGCGGAGCTCAGCACAGAGCCGCTCCCCCGCACCTCCCTGCAGTTCCATCACTGGCTCAGGACCTCGTGTGGGACCCCCACCCTTGGGGACATGCCTTGTGGGGATGCTGCTGTGCCCCTCTGTCCCTGCACCGTGCCCTTGCCAGCATGCAGTGCTGCGTTTCTGCACCAGAATCTTGCTCATTATTATTATTATTGCTCCATTATGCCTGGTTTGGAGGCAGAAATTAGGGCTTTCTTCCCCAAAACGCATCAGGGAGCTGTGCTGCAGGCAATGTCTGTCCCTGCTATTGCCTGGCAGACAAACAGCCCCGGTGCTGCATTGAGCCACGTGGCTCCTCCTGCCCGCTGTGCTGCTCAGTTATTGAACCGCCTGGAAATCACCCCCAGCTCTCTCCTAATGAGCTCGCTACGGACCTGCTGTCCAAGGCTGATGGGGAGAGCCGGGTCCTGTGTTAATGTGCACCAAACGGGCTCACAGCAAAGTGGGGGCATTGATGTTCTTCTCTGAGCCCCCCTCCAACCCCTTTCCCTGCTTCCAAACCCTGCAGCCCCCTGCACGGAGCTGGGCAGCAGTGGGATGCAGCGGTGCAGCCTCTGTGCTGGCGAACAGCGCGCTCGTGTCACTCGTGCCATTAGCGGAGCCCTTTTCCTGCCATTTGCTGTCATTTTCTGGTGGCTGACAGACACTGCTGCTGCCACGCGACAACCGCAGGGCCATGGGAGCACCGAGGATGGGAAGAAGAGGAGGAGGAGGAGGAGGAGGAGGAGGAAGGAGCAGCATTTTCCTATGGGGAGAAAGCCAAGGTTTAGTGCTGGCAGCCTGCAGTCTGCCCACAGCCTTTTGTGCTCCAGCTATGGGGTGGACGAGAGGATGGAAAGAAAGTGGTGGAGAAGGGGGGGAATAGGGAGAGCAGGACACCCCCCGTGGGCTGAGGCACCATGCGGGGCTGCTCGCTTCCCACCCTGCCCTCACCTCTATGGGAGTTTCCCACGTTTCAAGACCTCTGCAGTTTGGGGATAGTCCCTGGAGCCCAAAGGGGACCCGGGAAAAGCAGAAATCCCCAAAGGTGGCAAATCCAGGAGAGCTCTGACTCCTGGATGCAGCACCGAAGGGAGAGGTGAAGGCTCACACAGATCTCTGCCCGCCCTGCTCTTGTTTGAGGATGTTCTCTGCAGGGCCTCGTGGCTGTGCACCCGTGGGTGACACCACGGCTCATTCCACTCCCAGGTTTTGGGAGGAGCTGCTGTGAATGGATGCCGAGTGCACCAGGAGCTGAGTGCTCAGAAACAGAGTGCTGAGACACAGAGTACTCAGACACGGAGCACTGCTTGGCAGAGCCCTGGCCTTGAAAGTGGAGCAGACACCAGTCCAGACGGCCCCGTCAATTCCAGCCAATAAAAAGGATATTTTGCAACTCGGGCACTTTGCAGAGGCTTCAATGAGAGCAAACGAAGGCTCCGCGGTGCAGATCAGGGGGTGCGGGAGAGCAGTGCCTGCCATTCCCAGCCCACCCCCATGCACCCATTGGACCACACAGCAGCTCCACGGGGCCGAACAGCCACAAGGAGGGTCAGTGCCCCCAAAACAGCCCCAAAAGTTGACACTGGAAGTGCTGTGCCGTGTTACAGCCTGATGCCTGCCGCTTCCCACGTGGGCTGTCCAGGAGAGGGAAGCATCCCCGGAAGGGTTAACTTCTTTCCCTCTTCCCATTTCCTAAAGGAGAGATTTCATGCCATGCTGAATAAATAAAATAATGTGATATTACAAAAGACTGCAGCGCAGTATATTAGATAGCACAGCACCGTTGCAGGGCGTCTGTCAGCACCAATCACCGTGACTGATGACTTATCAAGAATGGACCTGACATTTCCAAATGAGCTGTTTTGATAGAGCTGTCATTCAAAGGGGATCTAAAATAAAATAATAATAATAATAAAAGCACCCGATAGGAACAGGAAGGGAAAATGGAAAACATTCGCCGCCTTCGTCCCGCCTGTTTAAGGCTTCCCAGCTTGGCAGCGAGACAATGCGGTGCACGGCACAGCTCAGCAGTGCTTTGCTGCTGGGGGAGCTCCCTATAGGAGATGGGGGGCTGCAGCCCTGCACCTTGTTCAGCTGGCATGGGGGGCTGCATTGCCAGGGGCTCTTATGCGTTGCAGAGAGCAAGAGGGGGGTTGCCCCACATGGGGCACGTCCCAAATGGGTGCAAGCGCTTAGGGTGGGTGCATGCCCTTAGGGTGGGTGCATGCCCTTAGGGTGGGTGCATGCCCTTAGGGTGGGTGCATGCCCTTAACGTGGGTGCAGCTGCAACCAGAGCCCATCCGTGCTTGCATGGGTGGGAGATAGGGTGGAGGAGGGGGAAGAAGCAGCTCGACATAACTCATTGTCATCGGAGGAACTGACAAAATATTGTTTTCCTAAAAGCCCCAGAAAATGCTCTTCGCATGACTGAGCTCCAACGGAGGTACTCATCCATTCGAGTCACAGAGGCAGGAGAGGGGCTGCTCTGGGAGGAACTTTGGGATGTGTCATTAATGGTTTGAAAGGAGTGTAAAAAAAACCCCAACCTGACGCTGGGTGCAGGCATGTGCATGGATAGCAGGGGGAAATGGTAATGAGCGCAGAACCCAACTTCCACAGCTCTGGCCTGCAGCAAAGCAGCGCTGCTCGGCATTGCCCTGCACCCCCAGCCCTGAGCTCCTGCCCAATTAAGCACACGGCTCTAACGGGGTCCTCCCGGCCCTAACGAGCCCCCATCGTGAGCTGATTGCTGTGCGCAGCAGATGGAGCAGTGGAGATGTGTCACTGCCACTGTCATCGCGGTGACAGCGGGAGCCGTGCGGTGACATGGAGCAGGGAATGGTGCAGCGCTGATTTGGTCAAATAGGGGAAAACTACGGTCACCCCCATTGCTGTGTGGGGCTGAGATGATGGTTACAACCCCAGGCATGGGCCCACAGCTCGCTGCCTTTGCCAGGAGCAGGCACTGGGGCTGCTGTGTGCTGTGGCAATGTAGGATCCCAGCATGGGGTGCATGGGCTCAGGCTTTGGAGGAGCTCTGCAAGCAGCTGCTGTCACAGAACCACAGAATCACTGAGGTTGGAAAACACCTTTGGGATCATCGCATCCAACCGTCAATGTGACCTATGGAATCTTACCCTACTCACATCTGTTAACACCATGTCCATGTATCTCTTACATACCTCCAGGGCTGGGAACTCCACCACTTCCCTGGGCAGCCCATTCCAATGCTTGACCACCATCTGCATGAAGAGATTCTTCATAGTATCCAGACTAGAGCAGGTTTCCAGTATAGACCAGATATCCCAAAGAGGGTCCCATGGTCTAACAAATCACATCCCTGGCTGTGACACCGCTTGTGCAGCCATTCGAAGCCATGAGCATCACTGAGGTTAAACCTTCTCTGGTTCCAGGATCCATCAGTACACGTGTTTGCATGGCAGTAACATCTCGGGTATCTCAATCTATGACAACTTGAAGCGACTGTTTTACAATCTGGATTAGTTAGTTACTGAAAGGCTGGTTCGGAGGCTTCAGATGTCACCCACCAAGTTCTAAAGTCTGAAAACCCGGTAGAGCACGGAATGTATCTTCCCCTTAAACCAAAGCTACTGTTCCAGTTTGGGCAATGGCTGCCTGCTGCCATCTTGTTCCCCCCATGGTTTTAATGGGTGCTAAGCAGGTCACCGACCTGGAGAATGGATGCAGGACAGATGCATCCTGACAATGCCTGGCTGATAGTGGAGAAGTCAGC
>JANHGO010005507.1:0-22937 GCA_024606505.1 Aquila spilogaster
TTAAATGAAAATTTTCCATAAAATTCAACAGGTCTTAGCAAAAGCTAGATAATTAGCACTGTTATGAACTGTCTGCTAGCCTGAGATCCATCTCCTTAGAAAAGCAGATTAAACCAGTATTTGTAATTATTAAATAGCTGATTTACTCTTGTAGGAGGCTATATGAAGATTCGAGCACTTGTGATTCCACCGGGCTCCACCTCAGAGCTGTTTGCTCTGTTCCAATGACATCAATGGGGATTATTCCGTTCCCGTAGCTGAAATTGCGGTGCCATCTATGGCCACAATTAATCCGTGCAAGTCGTTCTCTTCCAGCACATTTTCACACTGCACAAGTGAGACAGGAATTATAATATTGCTCCCTTCCCTGGGGCTATTTGGACTTTTTCAGGTTTTTTTGTGTTTGGTTTTGCAATCAAGAGAAACTTAATTAAAAAGAAAGAAAGAAAGAAAGAATGAAAGGGAGAAGATGAAGCGAAGAAAAAAATCATGTGGGAACTTTCAATCCCTCCCTCCCCAGAACGGCTGTGTGAGCACAAGACGAATTAGCCCTGGATGCAGCCGTGCCCCTCCACATCTGTAACACATCCATGGGTGCAGCTGCCGCACTGCAGCACACCTTTGATCCCCAGGGCCGGTTCATGACACTGTGCAATGCTCCCCTGGGAGCAGGGAGGGAGGGAACGACCCCAACTTCCTGATGGGTGGACGCCGTGGTTGCACGGAGGAGCTACATGGGAGAAGTCCTGAGTGCTGCTGCCTGCCTGCCTGGTGGCGATGGGTTGATAGTTGGATTTGATCATAGAATTGATCTTAGAGGTCTTCTCCAACCTTAATGATTCTGTGGTTCTACGATGGAGTGGGCATGGTGGGGATGGGTTGGCAGTTGGGCTTGATCAGCTTGGAGGCCTTCTCCAACCTTACTGATTCGATGATTTTATTCCAGTAAGGAGGGCAGTGATATGTGCAGTGCAGAACTGAGGCTGGTAGGTAGCGGAGCCTGTTTCTGGCTCTTTCTAACCCCTCAGCCTCTTCTGGGCTCATCTATTTGATGCCCTTTTGCAAGGTCCAGGGAAGCACAGCTGAGAACTTCCCTTCTGTTGCTCCTCCAGCAGGAAAGCTGCTCAGCAGAGCAGTACACCTTGAGCAGGAGACAGCTGTTGGGGGTCTCCTGGCTAAGAATCACGGAATCATAGAAACAGGTGAGGTTGGAAAAGACCTCTAAGATCATCGAGTCCAACCATCATCCCATCCCTACCATGCCCACTCAATCACAGAATCACAGAACCATTAATGTTGGAGAAGACCTCCAAGATCATCGGGTCCAACCATCAACCCATCAGCACCATGCAGCAGGAAGCAGCTCTGCACCCTGTCCCATCCCAAAGCTCCTCTTGAGATTTTTCCCCCACTTTAACGAGGGGGATGGGGTCTGTTTAGGAACAGGATTAGGGTGAGAGCAAAGAGGGGATGCTGGGGTTGATACCCAGGCACTGGGACATGGCCTAACTCATGCAGAATGGAGCAGGATGTCCGGTGACACAGAGGCTTGCAGATCTCCTTGTGCCTTTTGCAGGGGGTTGGCCCCACCACTGGAGATGACCACAATGAGTTCTGTGGTTTCAAAGCACGGGGCTGAGGCTCTGCCCTGCCCTCATGGGGAAGGTTCTCTGGGATTTTGGTCCCTCTTGGGGTGGTCATGGATATCTCAGAGGTGGTTGGGGTTCTCCTGGCTCTGAAGAAGAGGTAAAGGGTGGGCTCTGTGCTTTTCTTGGGGCATACACATACCTGATGGCAAAGATGTGTTTTCCAGAGGAGGAAAGACATAAAGCAAAAGAGGAAAAAAGGGAAAAAAATGAAGAAGCAGAGAGGATTCCTGGTTGCACCAGAGGGAGCCCTTCCATTGCAGATGAGACAGAAATCAGGCTCAGGCTGCAGCTGGAGGCTAAACCTTACTTACTCCCCGCAGCCTTGGGCTCTCCTTCCAGCCTGTACGTACTGGGACAGGCAGAGCCCTTGGGCAGCCCTGGTGCTATGCACCAGCAGCCTGGTACCTAGAACCTGGGGGTGAGGCAGCTCCTGGTGATCTTATCCCCACCCCTGGTCTGTGCCCAGATTGGAAAATCCACTCCCCCCATCTCATCTCCAACATCTCTTCCCCATTTCACCCTCAGGACACTTTCCACCCCAGCAGGACACTCTCAGCTCACTTGCCAGACTGGAGGGGCTGCAGGAAAAAGGCTTAGAGGCTGCTCAGAGACTGCAGGACTGCTCAGAGGCTGATGGGAGAGGAGAAGCTCCCCAGTTATCCCTAGAAAAAATCCTACCCAGGATGACAAATAGAGCCAAGAAGTCTTTGATGCCTGAATTCTCATTCCCTGATGAGATCTGAAGGTGTGGCTGTGCCTCGAAGATCCCATGTCGGGGCTGGGCACGGATGAGACTGCTTTGCTTCCAAGGAGCTGAAGCAAAGACAGATGCAGTAGAAAAGAAAGGTGAGAAGGTGCCAGTGCACTATCTTGGGGCCCAGGAGTGGGCTGAAGTCAGTTTTCCAGTGTGCTCAGGCATTCAAGTCCATCTCATGGGCTTGGCTAAGGGTCTTTTAAGGACAATCCTTGGGAGGGGAGAGCGGAGCACCCTGGCCATTCTCTCTTGTCCCCACCACAGTGTCCTTGCCACCACCTGGCGGACATATGGAATCGCAGAATCACAGAATTATTAGGTTTGGAGAAGCTCATCAAGATCCCCAAGCCCAACCCATCCCACCGCGGCCACTAACCATGTCCCTCAGTGCCACATCTCCATGGTTTTTGAACACCCCCAGGGATGGTGACTCCACTGAGCCTTCCAAGCAGGTTTGTTAAAGCACATCCAGACACACCTCTCCTCTTGGAAGAATCTACTTTCTCCTGGCTGGTTTTCTGTCAGTGACCACTCCAGGGCCTGCTTTCCAGACCTTGGGTCATCTCTGTGCCTGAAAGCACCATCTGCCTTTGTTTTAATGCCGCACTCCTCCCGTTCCCTGCCCCAGTGTCCTTGGCTTGTCATTTCATTCGTTATCCCTCCTCTTCCCCGTGTTTTTGGTTACACGGTTCACATGTGGCGACACGGCGGATGCTGAATGAGACCATACAACCATTCAACCTGATCTTAAACCTTCCCCTGCTGAACTTCCCGTGAACTTCTTCCTCTGCAGACTGAGATCTGGATCTCCATCCTACCCACACTGTATAAACTGTTCCATTTTTATTTTCAGATCCCAGTTTTTCTCTTCCAAGCCCTACTCCTCACCGACTTCACCCCTCCTCAGACCCAGCTGCCCTCCCTTACCCATTCATCCTCCAGTGGGAACACTGGGAGCAATGGTCGTCCATCTCTGGAGGCGTGTGGGCACGAGCAGCACGTGGGGAAGCCCTGCAAGCTGCAGTGCCCTGGTTTGGGGTGTCATTATTTTGGGACACAGGCTTTAAGCGGGAGTGAATGGATATTTATAGCCCAGCCATCTCGAACCTGTCTTCGAGTCGTTTCTCTCCAGCTGGAATTTCTCAGCTGTAAGATCTTCCTTTCCCTAGCGTGCCAGGTAGCTTATTTTTAGGGAATGTGATTTTCGGAAATGGCAGAACCACTTTTGCTGGAACTTATCGAGAAAAGTGCTGCTTTTGGCAGACGCAACACGAAAAAGTTCAGACCAGAGAGCTGGAAAATGGCAAGTTCATGGTAGGTTAAAGTGTGCACAGCGGGCTTTAGGCCCTGCCTTAAAACCCAGCTGAATGTGGCCACCTCTCTGGACAGGCCGTGGGAAGATAGATTACAAGAAGTATTTGTCCTCTTCCCAAAGGAGCTGGCCTTCACTTGCTGTTATTGGATCTGGCACCACACAAGACCAGTGTAGAAAGGAAGAGGGTTTATGACTACTCGCTGCTCTCCTGTAGAAGTTGGGGTGGTCGGACAGAGCTGGAGCTTCACTACGCCCAGTGGAAGTGATGCTGAAGAAGTAAGTTCAAAGGATCATGGAATGGTTTGGGTTGAAAGGGACCTTAAAGCCCAGCCAGATCCAACCTCTGCCATGGGGGCGGCAATAGGAGGTCAATGGGACCTCCCATTGACCAGGTTCCCAAAGCCCCATCCAGCTTGTCCTTGTCATTCTGGTCTCAGATTCCTAATGGCAGGTATCAGGGACTGGTCCACCTCTGCAGCAACCAGGTGAACTTATGTGATCTTTCCCCATCTTGTTCAAGAAACGTGTAGACGTGGTACTAAGGGACATGGTTTAGTGGGGAAATACTGGTGGTAGGTGGGCGGTTGGACTGGGTGATCTTGGAGGTCTTTTCTAACCTTGTTGACTCTATGATTCTATGATTCTTGCCTCTGTTCATTTGGGGTGCAGTGGTCTTCACACCGCTGCTGGCATCAGGACGGCAGAGCTGTGCGGCTTTGGTGTTACTGACAAATTGCATCACGGTCCCCGGCTAAATGCTGCCGTAAAAGAACAAAGAAATGCCCAATTTGCCACATCAAGACAGGGGCACAGCCCTCCCCTCTGCGCAAGGCTGGCGGCTCCCTGCCAGCAGGAGCAGAAGCCTTGCTGGCCAGTGTGTGCCTGCACTGTGGGGCTGGGAGCGCCGAACCCCAGACATATGGTTTAAATATTCTAATAGATGTGGTAATCCTTTTGGTTTCCAAATAATGTTATGGTCGAGTCGATTTATGGTAACGCTATCTTAAGCAATGAGGGCAATAAAAAGAGTTCTAAATGTGAAGAATTTTTTTTCTTTTTTTTAAAAGAAAAGAAACAAAACCCCTTTTCTCCCCCTCTCCCTTTCTTTCTCTTTTTTTAAACAGCCTTTTCTTTGTGCAGGAGTCAGGAGTGGAGACCCTGCCAAGCGCTCGTGCAGCAGACGCACACCTTGCTGGTGGACGGCCCGTTGCGGAGCTGTCCCCATCCCCATGGTGGCCAACCAGCCCGGTGACCCAACCTCTGCCTGGGGAGCAGCAGGGGTGTTCCATCCTTATTTATGTGCTCCCATCAGCGGTTTCCACTGGCTGGAGCTCTTGGTTGGCTTGTTGCCCCTCACCACCCGCTCCTACAGCTCTTTTCTCTGGACATCACGGAGGTCTCAGGTGCCCAGATGGCCTGGAGGGGAGGTCACGTCTGCCTTGCATGCTGAACCCAAGGCTTCGCCTCCTCCATCTGCTTGGAACGAGCTGTGAAGAAGAGACCTGAGCCTCCAAGGCAGACATCGCCATTGCTGTGCACCAGATGTTGGAACAGCCCGATGGACAGAAGGAAACTGCCACGAGAGGAAGGCTCTCCACGCTGCTCCCACTTGGGTGAAGACAATGATCTCATTCTTTGGGTCAGGTCCCACCTGCTGTAGAGAAGAAACTGTAAAACTCGGATGCCAGAACTGCCCGGGATGGAGATCAGCTCCGTCCCACCGGACAGTGACTTCAGGTTTTCCCAAGGCCCACCTCGGCCAGTCCGCTGATACATGAGCCTTCGAGCCCACTTTGAAAAAGCACCTCTTTAAACAAAAGCCCTTTTAGTCCTCATTACAGAGTCAAAGGCTGCTTTCACGTAAGGCTAGGGCAGGTCAGGTTTCATGTGCTTGGAGATAAATGGCTTTGTCAGCAAACATCTTTTGTGGAATTCCTTTTTTTTTTTTCTTTTTTAATAATAATTTGAATTATTGGATTTCCTAGGCATTCTTAGCGAGCAAAGAGGTAAAATGTGAAGTTATACATAGGAAACCTAAATATTCCATTCCTGGCTTTCAGTGAACGTTATTACCCCCGTATTAGAGAATGCTAACCTTAACAGGACTTCAAGGTAACTCTTTTTATTTGTGAACAATAATAGAAAGTTTCCTGTGATTGATAGTAAAAAGTTTTCATGTTATTTTTTTGGGCAGATCCGCTCTGAAATCGTTCGTATTAATACGCGCCCAAGGGAATTTGGTTCAAGATTTTAGAAGAAGAAATTGGGAGGCACAAAGAGACCTCGGATTGGCCCCTGGGAGGGACTAGAAAAGGCAAACAGAAGTGTAGCTCCATGCTACATCCATGAATCAGCTCAGAACAGCCATGAAATATTCATCACAGAGCTCCCCATCCCCTGTAGTTTGACAAGGCACCGGCTTGCGTTTTTGCCATACAACCGTCAAAGCTTTTGTCTCGACATCTGTGGGTGGCTAAGACAACGCTGGCTCCTTCTCAGGAGTCCTTTGCTGCACTGAAGGAGCGAGCTTCATGCTCGGTGCATTGGTCCCCATGACCTCCTGGAGCCAATGGTCTCCAGAAGCTGTCCGTTTTCAGCCAACATGTGAAGCTATGGAGACAGTTGGTTGGGAGGTTGAAACTGCTTCTTGATGGCTCCATCCCCATGCTCATAGGTGGGTGATATAGAAGCAAGAGGTGCGTGGCCCGCTCATGAAAACTTATGCATGGCAGTGGTGGAAGCAAAGCAAACTCGGTTGAAGTCCTTTGGAGCTCATCTCATGCAAGGACGCGCTCCAGGAGGGATGGCTCCAGGCTTCTGCAGCTCCCGGACTGCCTGCCCGGCTCAGTCATTCTGGGAAAAGTTCATGGCAGCCGAGGAGGGAAAGCATCCGTCCTCCCAGCCCGCACACTGCACCTCAGCCTTCGCTCCCAGCCACGACAGCTCCCGCAAGGACCCTACGTGGGAAACAGGTTCCAGAAAGCCAAGGACGAGATGCGCGGGACCCCACCTGCTTTTCTGTTCCTCTCTTTGCCAGCTCCCACGCTCCATTTTTTTTTTATTTATTTTTTATTGTGCCAGAAGCTTCTGGAGCGCAAAGAACAGGGAGTTCCTTGGAGTGGGAAGGAAAAAAGGAAAAAAAAAAAGCCAAAAAAAACCCCCATTAGCTGAACGTTGTCAGCAAGTCGCTTTTTCTCCGTGAGCGTTGCCACCTCCAGCTGTGTTCTCAGCAGCTCCGACAGAGATTTGGCCTCTTTGCCACTTCTTGGGCAGCCGACCTCCGCGGAGAGCCCGCAGTGCTGCAGGGGAAGAGGGGACGGCCTGGCAGGGACCGTGCTCTTTCCCCAAGTCAGCATGAGGCAAAACGCTGCCGGGGGAAGGAATGAGGGGGTACGTGCCATATTTCCAGTGAGACGTGAAACCAAACCCCTGACCCCTTCCCTGCTCACACAGCTCCTGTGGAGCTCTGTGCCAGAGGCTGTGGGTGAGCCTGGTCTGCTTTCCAGAGTGAAAATAGGCATTTCTCCTCCAAGCACCAAATTCCCTTTGCAGATGCCACTGGAACTAAGGTTTCTTTTCACTGTCTGAGTAGAAGACATTTCCCCATGCAGGTGAATCCCTGGATTCCCAAGGAACCGCGTCTTACAGGAAGGGTGGTCACTGTTTAACAGCCCTGGAAACATTTCCCCCCGCTCTCTTCCAAGCTTACATCTCTCCTGTAGATGTGCATTGCCAAGCGCTGCTCGAGGACTCCTTCCACGCTTCCTTCCTGGGAGCTCACTATTTTCCTGGGACCGTTCCCTCAGACGTGGGCTGGAGTTGGCAGCAACACCTGCACTGCTCATCATAGACTCATGGAGGTTGGAAGAGACCCCTAGGACTCATGTTGGCTCACTCACGGCTCATGGTGGTCAAGGTGGGAAAGCGGGGGAGCAAGCAGGGAGAGAGGGACTATCTGCAGAAAGCCACATTTTCCCCTTCTTTCCCATCAGGTGGTTGCCTCGATGGTGAAGCAATGCAGCACTTGGTGTGAGGTTTTCATTTCTTTGCTCCCGATGAACTCGGGCTGGCTGCACAACCAATACCCAGCCCAGAAGCGAGAGGCTTCTCCAAGAAAATGCTCAGTTCCAGTCTATCCCTCCTGGAAGCTGGAGCAGCTGCCGAGAATAAAATAAAACGATACTACAGAGTGATATGAGGCTGGAATCAGGGGCGCTGGCCAAGCCTGAGAAAGTACTGGCCTGAAGAAGTATTAAAAACAGCATGGATTCCAGCGGGCTCTGTCCAAATGTCGGGGCTGCCTGCATACGGCATCAGCCGCACGGATCCAAGGCTGCGTGCTGGACTGTGGTGAGTCTGTAGGTGGGCCATGGTTGTGAATTGGCTGAATTATCCCCCACCAGGAGAGGAATGAGGGGGCTGGTCTGCGGCAGTGCACCGAGCAGAGCCCACGGGAAGGTGCAGAGGTTGCCAGGGGTCTCATCCCAACCTCAGCCCCCCATGGCCAGCACTGAACCGTGCCGATCACCGAGACGCATTCTGGATGGGTATTCCTATTTCCATCCGCCTCCCGGACTCGGGAGGGAGGACAGCTTTTCCCCTGGTGCTCTGTGGCCATGGTTAGTGGGGACAGTGGGGATGGGTTGATGGTTGGACTTGATGATCTTAGTGGTCTTTTCCAAACTTAATGATTCCACGATTCAGCTGCTTCTCCTCTCTGGGCCCGGGGCTGCTCTCCAGCCCTGGAAATAGGACTGTCCATGCGATGCTCTTGCGCTTTCTCCAACGAGACTCACACTGGGGAGGGATGAATGATGAAACCAAGGCTTGCTTACTTCTACTCACACGCTCCCGCCCCAGGCTATCACAGAAGCTACTCTACTCTGCCATAGGCTATGTTGCTCATAGCTATTATTCAGCATTACAGGAACTCACTCATCTGCTTGAATCCCCTTTCCTTGGGAAAGCAAGCCAGGTTAGAGCACTGCAGTGTGCTCTAGTTAAGCAACTGCTGGCGGACCACTGTTCCTTGATATAAAAGATTTAATGAAAGATTGTAGTTTTTGCAGGAAATCTCATAACAAGCAGTAGCAGATATTTCAAGACCATCTTCGTCGGATTCATTTCTACCTTGTACCGGTGCCATTTCGGTGTTGGAACGGGACAGCATGCGTTATTACGGAAGAAATTCATTTCATTTGTGGATCTGGGAGTTAGAGAAGAACCCAATCTTCCTGCTGAGGGGAATCATAAAATCTCGCCTGGACTGTATATATTTCTGAACCGCGCCTGACCCCTGGCGTGCTCCCTTCACAGTGTGGAAAGGGAAAAGAATTAGAATGAAGAAACAAAGCTCGACTCCAACAGGGACAACGTTATTCATTTTCTTTTGTTTTTACGCAGCGGAACCAAAAATAGAGTTTTCATCCATGTAAAACATTTATTGAAAGCTTGAGATTTCTCATCCCTCGTCAGGTCTGGCTCGGAGCAAGAAATCAAGGAGTTGGGTTTATTTTTTCCCCTTCTTACTTCATTTCTTCTTATTATTTATTTTTGCCACATCTGTCAAGGGAATTAGATAAGTTGATAAAAAGAGTATTTGTAGGTTTACCCTGGCCATGAGCTGCGTGCTCATCGTTAACACCTCCAACTGCAGCATCTGAAGTAACTTCTAGTTTCTCTTCCTTGGCTTTTTTTTTTTTTTAATGCCGTTACCATTATTATTTTTTTAATGCTCGACATTTTTGGGAACAATTCAGGTTATTTATTGGGTTCGCAGAAGAACAGGGAGGGTGAATAGGAACTCAGCTTAGGGCGGAGGAATTCCTGGAACGTTGGGTGAGGAAGGAGGGAAGTCAACACATTTATTGGGAAGAGCCATGCCAGGCAGTGCTGGAGCTGTCTAAAGTCCACACAATAGCATCCGAATCAAAGCCCTGGGGAGGTCTACATGATGCTCCCAACCCTTATAAGCAGCCAAGGTCAATGGGACAGTGACAACAGTGGGGCAGGGAAGACCCAGCTGGCTTTGTTGGGATCACTGTCCTGTGCTCACCCAGCACAGAGCTCTTGGGGACAGGTCTGGGGATGCGGAGGCACTGCCAAAGGAGCGTGTCCTGCTTGTGGACTTCCCTCTGGAAGAGTTTTCTGAAGGGATTAAACAGAATTGTATCTTATCCATCAGTCAAAATACCGATGTACCAGAGAAGTTACATGAGACAGCTCAGGAAACTTTCGGATGGAATTTGAATAAACGTTTTCAGTTCTGTTGCCTTGCTTCCTAGGTGCATGTGGATTCACTGCTTGCCTTGAAGAACTCCCCCAGCACCAGCACTATCTTCCCATAAGCATGATCCCTCCTAGAACGCTAGCCAAAGCCAGTCACCAAGACTCGCTCAAATAGGAACCACTTTCCAGAGTGATTCCCAAGTATTCAGCCTGGGATCCTCTGGGTCAAGGACAGGAAGGAGCTCTCAGCACTGCACAAAGCTCCTTTAGCACAAGCTGCTTACAAATCTCCATCTTTCTGGATGCGTCACCTGCTCTCAGGCTGCTCTTCCAGGAGTGCTGAGGAAATCAGTGGGAGGATGTAGTCACAGAATCATTAAGGATGGGAAAGACCTCTAAGTCCACCAAACCCTACCCCAACCCATCCCACCATGCCCACTGACCATGTCCCTCAGTGCCACATCTCCACTGCTCTGGAACACCTCCAGGGACAGCGGCTCCACCACTCCCTGGGCAGCCCATGCCAGTGGTTGACCGCTCTTTGGAGAAGAAATCGTTCCTAACATCCAACTTGAACCCCTCCTGGTGCAACGTGAGAACCTTGGTTCTGCTCCCCCTTGCACTTCACTGTGCCAAATCACCTCCTCTGCATCCATCCCAATCTGGCACTAAGAATCCAACAAGTCTTTTCCAGTTCCCATATCCCAACCACCCCACTGCTCCCTGCCCGTTAAATATCTTCCCATTCTTCTGACCCCAGCAGTCAAGTGGCAGTGCTTCAGAAGAACGGCGAAGAGAGAAGGCTTTAAAATTAAATACTGTCTTTTAACGCTGCCATCACATTTCTGTTGTTCTGTTTTTATCCCCAAAGGGGTAAAGACAGGTAGCTCCAAAGTGGGGAGCCAAGCGTTCTTCCTGACCTGTGAAGAGCTTATGAGCTTGATCTCCTGTTTATGGTCCTTTGTCCTCACACCATCCCCCCACTCCACACCTACCAGAGGTTAGAATTATAGAACGGTTTCAGTTGGAAAGGACCTTTAAAGGCCATCTGGTCCCACTCCCCTGCAATGAACAGGGACACCCACAGCTCCATCGGATGCTCAGGGCCTCTTTTTTGTTCCAGCATCCTCCTCTCCCTTAGCAAACAACCCTTGGGGCAGAACGCAGCTCCCCTTCAGCACCATTTGTTTTAATGCTGGGTGAAAACACGCAGGAAAAAAAGCTGAGATCTTCTGCTGGAAGGGGCACCCAACGTGTAAAGTGCATTAGAACGAAGAGGAGAGCTTTGAGAGCAATACGGCGCAATCTAAGTTGTAAGAACTTTAAATGCTTAAAAACGATGAACGTGCTAGCACTTCTGCGGGGAAACTAAAAAGGGAAGAGCAGAATCACCAGCACACAACACAAAAGAAGGACCCTCTTCCACAGCTGAAGTCAATGAGCCGCTAATCGCCCACAAGTGATGGGAGGGCCGGGGCAGCTCTATAGGGTTAAAGCTGTAGGCGTAGCCTATAAGGAGAGGTGGGACAGGAAAGGAGGGTTGATGGAGGAGCTCCGGTGAAGAGCGGGGAGGTAGGAGTTTTTTGTTGGTTTCTTCGTGGTGGTTCTCTGGGTGGTAATGTGCTGAGGGGGTTTTAAGCCTTGGCTGCTGTGCGAAGGTGCAAAGAGATGGGATCTCCTTTTCTAGAGGGCAGATAGCTATGGTGTCTTCCTTGTTGTCCAGAATGTCATCTTACCCTGAAGTGCTTTTCTAGTAGAGTGGTATCGCCTGGTGGCGATAGTCCCTGGCTTGCAGGGGAGCCCGGCTGCCCTGCTATCTATCACCGACTCCTATGCTCTTGTATAAATAATTATTGCAACTCCTGCTTTTCTCCCTCTGCTTGCAAGCCCCTCTTGTTTGTCGGAATCTGTTTTTCTGTGCTCTGCTGCTTCACAGGATCACTGAGGTTGTAAAAGATCTCCAAGGTCATCCAGTCCAACTGTCCACCTGTCACCAATATTTCCCCACTATACCATGTCCCTTAGTACAACATCTAAATATTTCTTGAACGCCTTTGGGGACAGTGACTCAACCACCTCCCTGGGCACCCCCTTCCAGTGCCTGACCACGATTTGACTGCTCTTTCAGAGAAGAAGTGTTTCCCAATATCCAACCTGAACCTCTCTGATGTAATTTGAGGCCATTCCCTCTAATCCCACCTTTCTCAATGGTTTCTTATTCTTGTCTGTCCCCCTTGTTCCTCCTCTGCAGCTATAGGGGTTTGTGAATGGTTGGCTTGTTTTCTTAGGTAGCTATCTGAATTGGTAGTGGGATGTTATCAGCTTGTTTCAGGGAGGAATGGTGACCCCTGAGGGTCTAGAGGTCAAGAGGTTCAGCCTAGAGAAGAGAATGCTCTGGGACACAGAGTTTGTGTTTTGGGTGGTCTTATTTTCAGCATCCAGCTCCTTAAACACATCAGCAATCCTCCCCGCACACGCTGTGGGGCTGATGTTCGTGGAGAAATGGTTGGCTGTGAATGGAATCGATTCCTATGGAGGAGCAGTCAGACTCCTTGTGCTGTGTCCCGTGGTGGTGGGTTTTGCTTTGGTGAGGTTTCCACTTTGGCTGTTGGGTAAAGCTGTCTGACGTAGCTGAAGAGGCCTGGAGGAAGGCTGAGTTGAGCTTGCTGCCTGAGGTCAAGGCTAGCAGATCTACTGAACAGCTGAATCCTGGGAGAAGTATGCTGGAGTCATCAATCAGTAACTTAATAAAATGAAATAATTTCCCTATTAAGTTCAGCTCAGACGCATTAAAGTTGTTATCATAAATGAAGAGAATGAATATTGGAAACATACTTCTGAGGTCTGTAACTGCTCTCAGCCCATTCTTAAGATACTGTTCAAAACGTAAGTCGCTGCCAGGGCATTCCATTGTCAGAAACAATGACCTGCCAGGAGAGCAGTGCAAATGGCTGGGTTTAGTTTTTGGCCTGGCGAGGAGCAGGAAGAAATATGAAGTACCTTTTAAGGCTGACCTACGGTGCAAGTCTCTCTGCTGAAGAATGGGTTTACCCCCTCAGTCCTCCCCATCGTCAGATGTTAAGGGCTTTCTGAAAGACGTGAACCCGTTTGGTTAAAGAGAAGAAAAAGAGCTGCCTGAACATTTTGTGTGGATGTGACAAAATGAAACACGTTTTCTTCCCATATATATAACGTGCTCAAACAGTTCAGGGCTGGTCTTTCTTACCGTGGCTCTGCATACTTGGCAAAGAATGTACTTGAAACCTATTTTTCAAGCTGCCCTGACACAACTAAGACAACACGGCTGGACTGCTATAATCCCACCTTGTGGATGAGGTAAGCTCAGTCAGGAGTGTGCCTCTTGGCAGGGACAAATCAGTGGGGAAATGACTTTTTTTTTCTAACTCTGAATATTAGTGCTGCTGTAGCCCATGTCCCAGAACCGAAATGGGGAATTGGAATGGCTGAGCTGGTGCTATTCAGGCGTGTGGTGAAGACATCACTCCTGCCCCAAGAAAGCTCCTGGTTATGGCCTTCCTACCCTGTACTGGGAGCTGGAGCAGATGGATTTAACATCTGAGTTGAGAAAGAAAGGTACCTGAATCAGCCAGGGCTTTAAAAGGAGCACTGCTCTGTTCTGGCTCCTGCTCTCATTTGGTCACCAAGCAGCAGTGAGTCTTGTCTCCATAGAATCATGAATGTTGGAGAAGATCTTTAGGATCATCAAACCCAACCCATCCCCACCACACTCCCATGGTTCTTGAGCATGTCCAGGGATGGCGACCCCACCACTTCCTTGGGCAGCCAATTCCATTGCCTGACTGCTCTTTTGGAGAAGAAATCTTTTCTGTTATCCAACCTGCACCTCCCCTGGTGCAACATAAAGCCATTAGCTCTCTTTCTGATTTGCACTGCAACACAGGCTGGAGGTGATCTGTGGATGTGGTCCCAACTGTGTGCACTGAGATGGACCCTGATCTGGAAGTAGGAGTTAAATGGTGGCTACCATGTGTCTTGGCCATTTGCTGCACCTTCCTCCTGTCATTGTTTTCTGTAGTCCCATCTACCTACACGCTGCCCTCCCAGGCCTAGCTCCTTCCTAGGAGCTCACGGTTTCCTCATGGCAGGATTGTTTCCATGTGATATTACTCCTGAAGAGTGAACACTGGGAGGCAGAGACGCTGCTCAGCTGATTGGCAATGGGAAAGCGCTCACCAGCCAACTCGGGTGGGTAGCTGGATCAAAGCACGTTTTATTTTTGAGAAGTCAACGCGTGTGTTAGAAAATATAACCCTAGTCTGAGAAAAAATGAAAAGGCTTTTTAGTGAAAAACCTGTATTTCTCACACCTCTGAAAAATCAGTCAGTAGGCTGCAGTTAAACACCCCCGAGACAGAACACAGTGTATTGGAAAGCAGGGCAGGAAAGGCAGACCTGTCCCCGTGCACCTGTTGGGTATTAATACGTAGAGTGTATGCACACTCCATCCATTGTAGAGCTGGTGGGAACCATCAGGGAGGGAGGGGGGAGAGGGAGAGAACAGCTCTGTCTTCAAATGGTCCGAATTTGCCCAATATTAAAGGGGGAATTTTGGGAACGGACCCATTCCTTGGTTCTTGAGGTGATGTCTTAATGGCCATCTGCAGCCAGGCCTGGGATGACTCCAGGGGCTGCAGACGTTTCTTCTCCACCACGGCCCGTTTTCCACTGCTGAGGAGGCACCCAAGACGTGGTTTATTGCTGCGGTGTATATACACCAACCCAACCGATTTTAATTAAGAGCGCAGCAAAAAAGTGCTAAAGTTCAGGAAATTTAAAGATTAAGGCCGAGGGTTTGTTTTCACACGTTCTTAAAGTGAACGGATTGGACCTCTCTTAGAAGTAATTTCCCTTTCAAAAGCAAGAGAGGTATTTATTGGAAAGTGATTAAATCTTTTCCCCGATACACTGATTTCATTTCGGTTCTGTTTGGAATGGGCTGAATGCTCTTCATGTATGAAATTGAGGATTAGGAGAGATGCACAGCAAAAGCTCCTAACCTGCTCGTTGCCCGTGGGCCATGAGTGAGCTTGCTTTCTTGGGTAATGAACCTGTGCTTCAGAGGTGCATTCAGTGAATAGTGCAGCTGAAAACTGACCCGCTGCTCTGTTCTCGGCGGTGAGCAATCGTGCTGCTGGCTTTTCTGTAATCCAAATTCGACGTGCAATTGGAATAGGTTCATTCTTTTTATTACCAAAAAAATAATAATAATAATTAAAAATGGGGGCTGTAAGTTAACAGAGCAATTAAGCAAAGGCCTCTGCCGAAAGAAGCAGTTGTGCCTGCCTTGGTTGGATAAGACCCAGGGCAGTGGTGGCTTGTTCCTCACGTCTCATTATCTGCCTATTGCTTTATCGTTCTGATAAGCATCCTGGGACAACCTCCTCTTCTCCTCGCGCCCAGCCGGGAGTAAGCACTCATTTAAAGCATGTTGTGAACTTCTAACTGCAAGGGACGTGACGCTGCTTCGGTCTCAGCTTAACTGGGGATGCACTGGCTCACATCCCAGAGGACGAGTACTAAGAGCTGTGGACGCTTGCTTAAAATTCATGGCTGCTGTCAGTGTGCTCACGGGATGATTTCAGAGGGGATGTGCTTGGAATGCAGAGGTGGAGGCATAAAGTTTACTCTGGTGTTAAAGTTCAAGTGCCTGTTTGGATCCCCTGTGCCTCTACAGTGTTCTATCAATTCAGGAGGTTGGGAGTGAAGATGTAGGATTTGAGCCAAAGTGATGGTTGCCTTCCTTGCTTTATTCAGAGATGGATAAAAGGGGGTTTGAGGATGAGTCCCAGTAGAGTTTGTGTCCTTGGGTGCTGTGCAATGAAGCTGTGAAGGATCTGGAGCACAGGTCTTACGGGAAGTGGCTGATGAGGGAACTGGACTGGGTAAGGCTGGAGGAGAGGAGGCTCTGGGGCAATGTTATGTTGCTCTACAACTGCCTGACAGGAGGTTGGAGCGAGGTGGGGGTTGGCCTCTGCTCCCAGGTAACAGCAATAGGATGAGAGGTGATGGCCTCAAGTTAGGTTGGATATTAGGAATGGGGGTTGGTTAGGTTGGATATTAGGGATTCCTTCCCCGGAAGAGCAATCAAGCACTGGCACAGGCTGCCCAGGGAGCGGTGGGACCATCTGGAGGTGGGCACACTGGAATGGGTTGGGGTTGGCCTTGGTGATCTTAGAGCTCTTCACCAACCTGAATGACTCTGTGATTCTACGTCCTCTCTCAGATGAACGTTATTTTTTTAATCCTAGAAGTATGCTGGGCGGTAAGTCTGCATTTGAGCCACTGCTAAGAGGCAACAAGGTGTATGAGAGGTGGGCTCACCCAATGGGGTGAGCTTGTTCATCCTTTGCTTTGCAGTGATGTAGTGTCTGTATGGCCTCTTCCACACCAGGTGGATGCTTCTGTTCCTTTTAATGACTCAACACTCCAAGTCTGCCTTTTTCACCCTGATTTCTTGGTCAAACGCTGCCTGGTGTCTTGTGTTGGGTTTGCCAAGAACTCCAGTTCCTTATGGAGCAGCTTTGTGTTGAGTCACGTGTCTGAAAACCGCTGTCTACTGGCCGTGCAGTGCCTCTCAGATCTTGCTTTTTGTCACTTCTTTACCCCCAATGGCTTGTTGTCTGACATCATTTAATGCTCCGAAACGGTTTGCAAAGGAATTGCTTCTAGATGCGCATTTGCTCCAGGCCCATTGAACTTTATGCCATGGCTTCAAGTTTAATAAGAAACCATCTTCATTAAGACTGAAAATGACTTCCAGTTTCTCCCAGTCCAACAGCTGCTTAGCTTCACTCTGGCTGCCAGTCGCACACACCTGCGTATTGCAGCTGTGCGAGCTGCTAAAACACACTATCGACAGCCTAGGGTAGCCAGCACCTGGAAAACATAAAGTATTTACAATTCGGAACAAGAACAAAACTCCCTCAATAAAAATACTTGTAGGTGATCTGTAGTCTTTCAAGTGGCTGATGCAGAAAACATTTTTTCTTCTGATCAGCGGGCTGGGGGGAAGATGGAAAGCTAATTTGTTAGCAAGTCTGGTGCGTGTTTGGGAGCGGTGGAGGTAAGTGCCCACCAGCTCTGAGCTTGGAAGAGCAGCAGACAGAGCGGAGAGGTTTTGGCAGACAGGAATTCATTAGGCTGGGAGCTCAGAAAGGAGGAGAGGAGTCGCGAAAAGAACTGCGAAAGGAAACGTTGCTTGGGGAATGTCTTAATGGTGAGGTCTAATGGCTCCAGGGGAGCTGGGGAAGAACGTTTGCTTTAACAGGAGCATCGCTTTTCTGGGCTGTGCGCAACGGCCCTCGTGCCAAAGTGTTTGCAATGTGAGAGTGAGGCTTTGCAGAGCACCTGTGTGTGGGGCGCCTGGCTCCCGTTGGCTGTCCTTGGGAATCAGCCTTGTCCTGAGAAACATGGCTTAAATAGACAAGAGGATGATTTTGTGGCTTGGATTCGCAGGTGAGGAAAGTGAATGTCTGCACATGGCTAAGGCAGAGCAGGGAACTGAGCAGGCTCCTGGTCCAGGAGCCCGACACAAGGCTGGACCCTGACTGTAGTTCACCCAGGGTTGATCCTGTATGGATTGCAAGGCTGTGGGTTACAGGTTGTGTCCTGTGTAACAACTCTTTGTTAGCCTGGACCCTTATTAAAGCCACTAAGAAGGGGGTACCTCTGTAAGTAAAGCTGGTTCCTCACCCTGGTGGAGCAAAGCACCTGGGCTGGCTGGAGAGCTGTCAGTGCTCCTCTTCCCAGGGCTTTTGGATGCAATTAGTTGTTGTGTATGCTGTGTTGGAGCAGGGCAACAGTCAGATGTCACTTTGGAAACAGATACGGGGGAATTCTTCTCTAAAAGAGTGGTAATGCATTGGCACAGGCTGCACAGGGGGGTGGTGGAGTTGCTATGCCTGGAGGTGATCAAGAACCATGGAGATGTGGCATTGACGGACATGGTCAGTGGGCATGGTGGAGTGGATTGGGGTTGGACTGGGGATCCTGGAGGTCTTCAACCCAAATGTCTCCATTATTCTTCATGTCAAAGAGCAAGTGAAGCTGACCCTTGTGCTCTTCAGTGGTGTAGTGTTACAAAGGAATAAGGAAGAGCAAAAGTATAAGCAAAACCCAGCAAATTCTTCTGGAATTATGGGACGTGATGTGATACGGGAGATGTTTCTCACTCCTGCCACCCACTTGGGTTTAGCTTTTATAAGCGGAATAGAAAAGAGAATGATGTCCCATCTGTACAGCGATGATGACTTCAGGGACAGTAACTCATTGTGAGAAGCACGCAGAGGTGACTGAATGTTGTTTGGATGGGGCTCTCCTGCTGTCACCTCCTCGGTGCCTGCAGCCGTGAGCTTGGCTGCTGCTTCCACTTTCTAGCATTAAGTGTCTTTAAATAAAAGGGCAAAGGGGGGGCGTGGGGAGAAACCGAGCCCTGATGTAATTTTTCCACCCATTTCCCTTCCTGGAGAGGCAGCAGGCGTACTGCGAGCTTTCAGTGTGAGCAAAAGAGCATGGGTGGGATTTCTATGTGTTGAAATTGGCCTGGGCAGTGGAAGAGAAACTCCACCCTTCTGTTTTCTGGAGTGGATTTTCTTAGCCTCCTTTCCTCAGGCAATGAGGCTAATGAAATTACAGCGTCTTTCTGTCACCCTCCCTAATAATTTTTGGGCCTGTTAGACCTTTTCACTAGGATTTCATGAGGAAAAAGATGTTCCAAAGGATTTAGGGTGGGATTCTTCATGAGATGAGTCTCACTCTGGAGGCTCTTCTTTCCATTGACCATTAAGGAAAAAATTGGCCTTCCAATCTGAAACGGAGATGGATACATGGTAGATGGCAATGGCAAGGCAAATCCAATGTCCTATAGGTTTTGCAGAAAGAAGTGTCATTGTTTTTGTTCAGGTGTTGGGTTTTGTCTTTGAATCTTTACATAGCTGTCATCGTTAACCAGTCACCATCATTCTCCCTAATGAAGACCCACAGTGCAGTGCAGCAGCAGGTCCCCATGAAAGTGGGTTAACAGACAGAAAAGAGGTAAAGGTGCGTATCGGGGCCCCTTTTCATCACAGCAGACGGTGGATTCATCTGAGCAGGTGTTGTCTGCTGAATTACTCTACCAACCAGATGCAAAGAGGGAAAGAATGAGCTCTGTCAGCTTGTGAGCTTTGCTGTGAGGCTATTGCGAGCCTGAGCCCATGCAGCAATGCTCTGGGACTGCTCTGTTCTCTCCCATCTCACACAGCAGTGGTCTGCATCCTTGTATTGCCCAGGCATTGAGATGGGAGGTGAGGTGAGATGGTCCCCTTTTGCATAGTAAGGACAGAGATCACCCGAGACAATACCTTATTCAGTTATTTGTATAGGTGGTTTTAGCGTGGGGATGGCATATGGGGAAACTGAGTGTTAGTGTTGGACTGACATGGTTTGGGTCTCTTTTGACCCAAGCTGTTCTATGACATCCCAGACACACGGTGGATGGGATGTGACAGCTTGGAAGAAACACTTCGTTATTGTGCCCTGTACATCAGGACGAGAGGTAATAGCCTTAAGTTGCACCAGGAGAGGTTCAGGTTGGATATTAGGAGACGATTCTTCTCCAAATGAGTGGTCAGGCACTGGAATTGGCTGCCCAGGGAGTGGTGGGGTCACTGTCCCTGGAGGCACTTGGGACCGTGGGGATGTGGCACTGAGGGACGCGGTCAGTGGGCATGGTGAGGGTGGGAGATCTCAGAGGTCTTATCCAACCTGAACAAGTCTATGATTTAATCTCTCTGAGCGCTGCTTCCTGGAGCCCGTCCAGGCAGGAACAGGCTGCCAGACCCGCACGCGGCATTTAACGCGAGAGGTACTGCGAGGAAATGGGGCGAGCGCGGATGTAAAATCTGAAGGGCGGGATAAAAGATGGCCTGCTTTCCTGGAAAATGCAGCCTTCTGTTCAGCACTCACATTTGCTCTTCATCACAACAGGTTACCTTTTTCCTCCAAAACAAAATGGAAAGCGTTCTGCCTGCTGTAATCCCAATTTTGCACGGACGCCGTTACGAAGGTCCATCTAGGGGACTGGCCCGTGCCTCCTGTTTGTTTCTGAGCATCCCATTTCAAATGCCTCTTATGCATTTCTATTATATGTAAGCCTGTTAGATGGATAAGCTATTTCTGATCTTCCAGAGCAGTAAACCTCACAGCTCCCCTGACTCGGTCTGAGAAATTTCCACTGCTTGACATATTAAAAATATATGGAAGTCTGCGACGAGAGCAGATTAAGCTTTATGCCTGTGGAAATTCATTTAGATAACTCCAGATCAGCTGGTGCATGGAAAAGTCATTTGAAGAAAGGAAAGAAAAAAAAATCACCCCTGAAAAGCACAGCTGATGCGGTATGTTAAGGAGGAGGAGGACTTTTTTATAAAGCATCTTTCATTCCCGGAGCACTTACCAACCTATATATAGAAATCATTTCCCTCTTCCCTTAAGAGCAGCCAACGCTGGGGCGGAACGCTACAGTTGATTAACTGGACTCAGCATTGCCATCTGAGAGCTCAGCAGAAGACAAAACGGTGTCCAGCTGGCTCCAGCTGACTGTAGACTTCTCCTTTACGTGGTGCTGAGGCCCAAATTGGCACAGCCTCCAGGGCTTGGTGGCTGTGGGGTGACCCTGATGGCTTTCCAGGGGACTTCTTGGTTGTCCCTAAACATGGCACTGGGCACTGAAGTATTGGATCGAGGAGACAGCCTTGAGGGGGCACTCTTTGAGGTCGTTGGGTGATGCAGCCTTGAGGGGGCACTCTTTGAGGTCGTTGGGTGATGCAGCCTTGAAGGGGCACTCTTTGAGGTCGTTGGGTGGTACAGCCTTGAGGGGGCACTCTTTGAGGTCGCTGGGTGATGCCTTCTGCATATGTTTGCTAGGGACCACACATCCTCCCAGGATGTCTCTCTCTACTCCATTGTGCAGAAATAACTGTGGTATAGGTGTGCATTGCAGACTAGGGGATAGAGCCAATGCCAGGAAGTCACTTGGAACTTTGAGCAAGCAGCAAGGGTTTGGTTTTGGTGTGGTGTTCTTTTCTTTTTCATGGAGTTCCCATCTTTACAGGCTGCCCTCCAGCTTGCTTTAGCAGTTGGTGAATGGGGTGGAGTGAATGGTGTGGGCACAGACGATGACTTGGTAGCCCCTTGAGTCCATTTTGTTCTGGAAAAAGCACAAAGGAAAGCCTGTTACAGAGCAGAGTGGTGATGGATTCCCAGTGCCACCAAGATTTGGGAGGTTCAGTTAATGCTTAAATGTCCTCTCCTGTTTCTCCCTTCCTGGGTGGAGTCCTTCTCCAGTGACACATTATAGGACTTGCTCACTCCTGTGTTTCTGCTTCTTTCCCTGTCATTTCCACTCCTGGCTCAGTCTGTGTGAGAGCTTTTCTTTCCTGGCTCATCCTGCATGCTCACCAGCCGCGGGAGCTATCAGTCTGGCCAGTGAGTCCTGTGCTAAGGGCCCTCCCTCGCTATCTGAATAAAATGCTTGGGATGCATTTTCTCCCTGCAGAGTTCTGCTGGCTGAAGAACGTCTCTAACTCTGCTCCTGGCCATTCACCACTTTCCAGAACTGCAGTGATAAATATGGAAGCTGATATAGGTCCAAGTCGCACACCAGAGAGAAGTACTTGTGAGCTTCTCTGGGTTGTACCTCTGCTCTGAAGGGCTTCCAGTTGTTTTTAGACTGTAATCTATGTCTCAAACACTGGAGCTGCTCTCCTAGAATAGGATCGTTAAGGTTGGAAAAGACCACTAAGGTCACCAAGTCCAACCATCACCATCGTGCCTGCTGAGCCATGTCACACTCTCTTCCTTGATCAGAACTCATGACGTGTGCTTCCCTGCCTGGTGTCAAGTGGTGATGCTCACCTTGCTTTAGGGAGAAGGACAGCGCTGAGGTTGTGCATATATAGACAGCTCCAAGATGGCTGGTGGATGCTGCAAGTAGGTAGAAAGGGGGATGGAAGATCATTGGTCTGATGTTGCTTTCCTGACCCCCAAAATTTCATGGCAGAGCAGCCAAGTATCCATTGGATCCAGGTGGGTAGCAAGGCTCTTTGTAATAAGGTTATTTCTCCCTAGCTCTGCTGATTGCCAATGCAGTGTCGTGGGCCCTGCCTTGTCCCAGGTGCTTGCCTTCCAGCTCGTTCCTCCTAACAAGGACCTCCTGGCCCCCAGGAATGGCAATGACTGCTGCAGGCTTTTGTTGTAGGGTGTAAAACTTCAAGCTTTCTTTGAAAAGAACCCAAGGGGCATTGTGTCTGTTCTCGATTTCGCTTAATCCCTGAGAACAGGGAACAAAGAAAACATCTTGCTCCTCTGGTTCGCAACAGGAGTGCTGCAGGGAGGGATGTTTTTGGGGAGAGCCCAAGCCCTGGGGATGTGTGGTCCTTTGGAGGCAGGCATGGGGCTGTTCTCCTGGCCAGCTGCACACCAGCACAGGGCTGGGGGCTGTGTAACATGGGTGCAAGCAGCTCTCTGAGCTCCTGATCTGGGACCAGAGCTGCTTGCAGGTATCTGGCAGGGCTGGTTTGCCCCTTGCTTGCAGCAGCCTCTGCAGAAGCGCTCCTGGGTGTTTTCCAGAGGAAAGCTCCCTGAAAGACAGGCGCGATGGCTCTGCAGATGCCTATGAGTTTTGCTGCTGTTTCAACCTTTAGCTTTATTTCTGGCTCATGTGACAGGCTGTCATTGCCTGCTGTCTTCCTCACGCTGTTTCTGCACGGACAGCAGTGAGCTCAGCATCCCAAAATCAGAGGTGGCATCCGTCCCCTTGCCTGCTTCGTTGCCTTCTACTCAGTGTCCCTTCCACTTTCTGCTGTGGAACAGAGGGGGAGGGCAGGAAAGCAGAGGAAGTTTACTACATGGCTACCTACCATGAGACCTGATAAATCTGCCAGACAATTTATTTGATCTTTGAACCCTGG
>JANHGO010005508.1:0-22935 GCA_024606505.1 Aquila spilogaster
TGGTTATACCCCTCTTTCATATCTTGTGTGCCCCTATGCAGATTATACTGCTGCAGTCTGGTCTTTGGACAGCATTCCGATACCTCTCCCGGCGCAGTACCCACATTTTAAAACTCTCCCTCTCTCTCTGCTATATGATTCATGTCCCAAAGAGCGGGGTTGTTGTTTCAGGATTTAGCCCCTTCTGTTTTTGAAGAATGACACTCAGAAATGGTTGCCCAGATGGAAGAATCCGTCTTTCAAATCTAGCAGAGCCATTCACTGCTGATAGCCTGTGCGTCATCTGTCACTGTTGCCCTTATCCAGTGCATCTGTCTTAGAGAGCAGCACAAGAAAGGTACAGGCTAGGACTGATTTTGTCAAGACTAGGCTGGTTTGCAGAGGCTAGGATATTTTAGTCCAAAGGGAACATTCCAGTGAAAACATTCACCAAACAAAACATACAATTTATTGCAAAATGTGCATAGATGAAGCCCAACTCTATTATACCTATGGTCTCTTTGAAACTGGGTCATGATGGGACACACCACTGCACACCAGCTGTAAGAGGTGCAGTGGAAGAAGTTGCAGGAAAGGGCACATGGACTAGCAGGGGCATCCAGTTATAAAGGAGGGATGAAGGAGGGGTATGTAACTGTCTTTGTATGCATTCATGCACTAATGCACTTAAGCGTGCCCTTATTAATCTTACGAGGGGGGGAGAGAGAGAGGCAGATAGATAGATAGATAGATGTGTGCATATATGCTGGATAAGAAGTAAGAAACTAAAAAAACCCCCCAGCAATGAAATTGTAAGAAATATTGACAGTCATTTCAAGGTTCTTATGCTTGTTCTTAACATTTGCAAGGTTGCTTTTTACAGTGCAAAATGGATGAGCATTGCTTCTAATGCTTCTGTTTGGGTGCAAGAATGATACTGGATTCGTGTGAGGGGTGGAGAGCAGAAGAGTATTGGGTATATTTAGATTCTATTTCATTTTTATTTCATATACAGTAACATTACAGAGAAGGACTTCATTCCTCATTTCAAAGAGAAATCCATCAGATAAATTGCATTCATTGTGGGGAGAGGAATTTTGTCAAAACCAGGGTGAAACATGCCTTTTTGCAGTATCCTTGATATGATAGGAGGTGCGTTTCCTGGATGCTACTGATGGGTGCATTTTTTGACTCTGGGTTCTGCATGTGGTAGAGTTTTCTTGGTTCTTCCAACAGGCTGTCTGAGAAACCTTGTACTTAGAGCAAGTGGATCTATGCAGTTCAGAAAGTTAGCATGTTGGCCAGGCCAAGTTTATGGGGATCTAACTTGATAAAGCAGACTGAAAAAAATTGTATTTAAAATATTTTTTTAGAATGCTAACATTATTAGAATATAAAAAAATATAAGGGGGCACTCATTTAAAGTAGCTCAGGATTATGTCAGCTAAAGAGATTTTGCCGCAGTGCATTAGTATCGCAGGTAAGTGATTCATTACATTTGCTGTTCTGGCTTGTTTAAAGCTGTGATTTAAAAATGCAGACTTTCAGAGGAAGTAGTTATAAATCTGATCTGAACTCTGATAATTATTTTTTCCAAGGAAACAATATAACAGCTCCCAGTTGCAGCTGTGTGGTTATCTTAGCATTTGCTGTTTTATGGTCACTTTTTGCCATACTTAACACTCTGTTTAATTCTTCGGTTGTTTTGATGGAGAGGAAAAAGTCCTTTGAGAGTGTATCTATACATATCTTGTTAGAAAAAAATATTTTCCATATGCCATTTTTTTCTGTCTTTGCAGTCAAGTGATTCTATTATCATAAAATCTGCTCTGAAGTACAAAACCAAAGCAGTACAGGATGCTGCAGCAGCGTTTCAGGAGCCAATGAGACTGGCAGCTTACTGTGAATGTTAACATGACACTGCTATTTGTTAGCTTGGAAGTACCATTTGCTGTTTTTTCCCTGATCCAAACGTCTTTGGAAATAGGATGTTGTAGGGATTTTCCTATTCATCAGCTTTCCATTTCTCCTGTGAATTTCCTTTCTCACTCCGAGGCAATCGTTCAGGCCATGGGGGCTCTGATCGCCAGCAACTCTGCCAAATTTCCTGCATGAGCAAATTTGGATCCTCTGTTTTACCTCCTACACTTGACCTTGGGAATGAAGGAGGTAGGGGTGAGTGGAAGTTGTATGAGATGAAGAGATTTGGCCTTATGAAACAGTTCTAAAACAATGTCTCACCTCAGTTTACATGCAGGGATGAAGAAAATCTCATATTTCTAGAACACAAGATGATGCTGATCCTTCTGGTTGGATATACAGCCTCTCCTTTCAGCGTCTGAAGACCACTTGTTCTTGCTCCCTTACAGCCTTGTCAGTCCATACTTATCTCCTCCTCTGACCTACTTTCAAAAGTACTTGCTGAAAATAAAATGAACAGGTGAATTGGTACCTTTTCTGGGAGATTCTCTGGGAACGACAAGGCACTTGAAAAATGTTTAATATGTTTCTTTTGTAATTTGGCTCCTGTGCAGCCTTCTACAGATCATCTGGTCTACCTGTCTAGATCAGCTAGCTTTTAAAGAAATTCTTCACAAACACTTTATAACCATTTGCCTTGATCTGAAATACCAAAAAAAGTCAGAAAAAAGAAGACAAGGATGTACTAGATGGGGAAAAAAGGGATCAAGGGATGTACCTGAATACAGAGGTTAGCTTCCCTTTTTTTCCTAGTTGTAATGGTAATTTCAGTCTTGATTCTCTTATTGAACTTGACTGTATTAATTTTGTTTATTCCTGAACTGTCCTGCTGAGTTTTGAAACCCAGGGCTGGTTGGTGCCCAATTCCCGAGTGCTCATGTCCTTACTATCATTTCATGATCTACGGTAGGAAGGGAATGATTCTGTACATATAAGCCTAATGACCTGAATTTGTAAAGCTAAATAGCAACACTGCTACTGGCATGACTCACTATTATTTTTAGCTCTGAAGGGGAGACAGTGGAGCAAAAGTTCATCTTTCCATACCAGCTGCGTCTTTTGTTGAACAATCTGATATTGCTGAGAGGTTTAACCTTCATGTTTCTGTTTTTAATCAGACTTCTTCAAGATATTGTGCATCTGTTCAGTTTCTTTTCATAATAGGCTCGTTCCCTGAGAGAATGGCTCTCTGCTCTTCTTGTACAGTATGGGTCCTTGCTTAGTATTTCTAAGGACAGAGACTTTGCGACTTGAACTGTTGCTAGAAAGAGCTGAAGTAGAAAAGGTAACTGATTTAACTGAAACAGCAACACAGAAGTCTTTGGATTGGGTTTGTGCTAGTCAAAGAATAAATATTTTCCCCATTTCCCTTCAGAATGCTAATTATTTTATGTTTATTGTCAGAGGTGAAACGCTTGGTAGTACTGATACAATAAAGGAAGAATCAGGTTTTCCTGCGGGATAACTGATCCAGATTCAGTCTGGAAAATCACACTGATTTCTGAAAGCTTTTGCTCCTAGTCTTGTAGAGTGCTGCAAAGCCTAGCAGGTTTCATGGTCTCTGTGTTCCTGCCAGGGTTACCTGTGAAATTAACTGGTCATTAAAATCCCCTGTGGCTCCCAAGCAGTTCCAGTTTCTAATATTGAATTTCTAAGTAAAGGTGAGTGGTGGTACTGTCAGATTTGGAAGAAAAAACATGCTTACATCTTAAAAAAGCAGTTGAGTGACTTCGGAGGTTAAGAACTGCTTTAGAATTGGCTTAGGCACTGAACTAAGCTTAAAGTCCATAAACTTCAGTGAAACGAAGGCCCTGAGCTACTGTGAAGAAGGTACAGGACAGACCAGAGAGGTGCTGCTGCCTTTAGGATACTTGCTAAGAGTATGACCAAAGTGAAAACCTGCATTCAGATTACATGGGCTTTAGGTCTTAGACTGTAGCTCATAATGGTGATGCAGCATATTTTATAAGGAGATGACTGCTTGTACGTTAAGTTGAAAAAAAGATGGTTTTTTTTAATCACAGTGGGAAAGTGCACATACAGAAACCTTTTCTGGAAAAAAACTTACCAGTATTTAAATCTAATTTGAATTATTTCTTAAGAAGGACATATGATGGGAAATGTCAACTGAGTGATACTATGTTCTCTGTAATCAAGCCTCGTTCTACTACATATGGAAGATTTATCTGAGCCAAAAAGGGAAGTAAGGACAAAGAATAAGGAACATGGGAGAAGAATGTGCCTTGCATTATCAGGGGATTGCAAACTCAGATAAATTAAGACACAGACATTTTGTCAAAGAAGTCGGGTATGTAAGTTTAAAGCTTGCTCTAGGCAGTTTTAACTTAGCCAGCACTTACAGCAGCTGATAACCTAAAGTGACACTGACCTTGGCAGACTTACAAGGGTAAGCTTTGCACAGGGATGAATGATTCTTGATCAGTTGCTCAAGTATATGAGGCAGAGGCCAGCATTCCTTCAGTATTGATTATGGATGTTTGTTTTATCCCAGAACAAACATACTGATTGCAGATAGTGGAAGTAGAATCAGTCTCTCTGTATACTTGAGCTCTTCTGTATCCATTATATGATATCCTGGGGCGCAGTGATGCTGCTGAGCTTATGCCATGCCTCTCTCTCCTTGCTTTTTTGACTCATTCCTTTTTAAGGCTGTAATGCATGGAATAGGAAATACTGGTTTTGTTCAGTAACTACCTGCACAATCAGGCTTTTTTGCTGGGTTGTCTTTTTCCTGGCCTTGTTGCGTTCATGTCCAGGGGATGCTTCATGACCTTTGCTTGGCTTCATGACCTTTGCTTGTGGACTTGCAATTGCACAGGTAGTTTTCAAGTATCATTAGTGGCTGCTTTGAGGTTGTCGGTGTTTAGAGACACAGTGGAGGCAATTTAGCCACAACGTCACTATTTTTAATCCATCCTCTTGTACTGAATCACTGTACCTCTTGCTAAATCTGTCAGGGTCTGTGGGTGTTAAATGCTGCTAGGATGTAAATCCTTTTTCTTGTGAGGAGCTACCCAGACTCAGGAAATAAAGTGCCATGGTGGGAACAGAGGTTGGTTGTACCCTCCCCATGCTAACTGTAATGGTTTCTGTTAGCAGAATTGGGCAGCTCTGGAGTCACGCCATAATCAAAGCCCTTTTCTGGAAGGTCATAAATTGTGACCCAGTGGACAGAGCTTTTTGGTTTCTTGGAGTAACAGAACGCTGTCAATGCCAAAAGTCCCACAGATATTCTCATTTTAGGCTTAATATATTAAAATGTCTGTGATAAAAAAAAAAAACACAACAAAAAAACTGCCACCAAAAATGTTATCTGATACCTTAGGGAATGTGACAGCTGAAGTGTCCCTTCTAGGTCTTCTCTTGAGTGACTTGCTGGGTTCAGAGATACTTTTGCACATGCTACTTTGCCCATCTGTTCTCCCTGCTTTCTCAGATCCCCTGAGCAGGCAGAGAAGCAAAACTCAGAAGACTTCTGTTCTCTCTGCTCTTCAGAGAAAAGAAATTGTGTCAACTGCAATACACTGCTTGGACGGAAAAAACCCGAGCTGTCAGGAAAAAACCCCCAGATAGTATCCCTGACATGTAAGGCTGGTTGCAGAAAGGCTCCCAGCCACCTTGGTTTTAGCAGTGGTCATTGAGTTACAGACCTGGATGCTAACATTTTTGGACAGCTCTGTTTTTTGTTTGTTTGTTCCTCTGTTAGACATTTAAATAAAGGATGTAATACTGTGGTGAGAAATGGCTTAATTTATATCATTTTCTTTAACAGCATGGCCTTTAAGGCAATAACATGTTGTAAGACTCAAGCTCTTTGTGAGCTAAATCTCTGTTGACAGCACATGATTGATTCAATTTTGCAGATGGGACAGATTTCCTTGTTGTGTCTCAACCTGTCTTTTTATTACTTGCACACAGACCTAGCCACTGACAAACCAAAAATGTTAATATGGATGAATGCTCACACATATGCCTTACACATATGTGAACGCCCACTCCTTTATGTATTGCTTGAGGAAAAAACATACTTGTACACAATAATCCTGTTCTTTATAGGTGTGTAATATGGAATGCAAAGTTATGCAGCCAGAAATAGGAGCAGGGGTTTGAAAAGCTGACTTGTAAAAAAATCGAAAATGAATATTGAATGGTTGTATATTCAAGAGGGCTGAGTACAACAGGGATTTGTACTTGATCATCGATCCTTATTCCTTCAATAGGTCATCACTTGTTAGCTTCAAATCTGAAGTTGCTTTCACCTGAAGGCCTTCTCTTACTGTACTCTTATGGGATATCTATCTGTCTCATAGCCCCAGGTCACTTGACACTAATTCCTAATAATTGCTGTCAGTTCTGAAGGAAAAGCCAGTAGTGAACAGGCAAAGAGAGTGAGTTGTTCTCCGGTCCCTGAAAGTTTTACATTTAGCAGCCAGTTGTCACACAAGGCTGCTGCTGTGGCCGCTCCTATGTATTTTCTGATTGTTACCTGGTTCAGTGAAGACCACAGAACTTATGCTTTGGATTGCATCAGAAGTGAAATGTCACAACTAAGTAGAGGAATTCAGTTTACAAATTGTCCTTGTAGGATCATACTTCTAGAGGTACTGTATAGACATTGAAAGCATTTTAAAATATAAAATTTAGCTCACGTTTCAATTTTCTTTATCTTAATCTTAATGCCAATTTAGAAATCCATATTTCTGTTCAATGGACTTCAGTGGTAGTAGGCTAACGTTTACACAGCAAAATTTTTCTGCCTTACGTGATCCTGTAACTTATAAAACTGAGCAGGGGAGACCCTTGGTCTCTCTGGAGGCTATGTTGTGACTGCAGATTATTTGGACAACTGATAGTATGTTTCTTTTCAGTTCCAGAGTTTGTCCTCTTAAGCATTTATTTTCCCATTTAATGTAAAATCCTTGCCTGGGGCAGAGCCCTGACACATGAGGTGGCATCCCAAGATTAAAAGTTATTAACATAAAAAGAACCACTGGAGACCATCGGTTTAGTCAAAGGACTTCACTGTCAGAGGCGGTCTACCCCAGATTTCTAGTAAAAGTCCATGAAAGTTGTGATTTTGTACCATCTTTTGAAACTGGATCCTGACCTAAGACACCTTATTCATATGGCACCGTTAGTGGGTAATGACTTCTGGCCACTGTACTGAAATCTCTTTAAAATGTGACCATCTGCCCAGTGTTCTGCAAAGGCAGGAAATATTAATTACAGAATATTCTGGCAGCTCTGGATTTATAACAGAGCTGAATTTGGCCCATTAAATTTACAAAATTGATGTTGATCAGAATTTATGTAGATTAAAAACTACGCAGCTAAATAGCACTTTGTTTTCTGAACTGTTTTATCTGTGTATAGGAATATTAGACAAAAGGAGTATATTTTAAAAACACATTCAGTACAAATTTGCATGAAAATGGTACTGTTGCTACAGGGTTTGTTATGAACTGTTATATAAATAATCTGCTTTTAAACAGACTCTAAATATCTATTTATGCAATGTAGCAGTTAGAAAAGTTAGTATGTGTTTTAAGACTGACAGTAGCTTGCTGTGTTCAACATCTTAGGTTTGTACAGCAGAACATTTTTCACTTAACAACTTATTTAAAAAAACAAAGCAAATACCAAGAGGCGTACTGTGTGCACGCGCTGTATTTAAATACAAAGTTCAAGTTGCATAATGAGTCAGCTACAACCAGGAAAATACTAAATCTGACAGTTTGTTAGTAAATGTTCTCCTATGCCTATATGTTATGAAGGTTATTTGTCAATAGATAATGCTGTATATGCTACAAGTTGAATGAACTAAGACAAAAAGTTTCTAAATGGATGAATTTTAAGAACTGGAACTATACATCAGAGCTACAGTCTTATCCCCTTAGCCAAGCCCATGAGAGGACTCGTCTTCTCTTCAGTCACGCTCTTCAGTTCTGCTTACTCTGTCTGCAGAACTACTCACAGACTTGGGTGCCTGCTAAACAAGGGCAGTGCCTATATTGTCTTGCTCTTTTAACAGTAGTGGCTCTTAATGTCCTCTTGCTTTTGAGTCCAGCTCCTGACTCTTGGGTTTGTCCTCTGGATGCTGACTCTGAACTGAGAACCTCTACCACAGCCTCTGGGTGAGGTCATGTATCCCTTGCTGCCGAAAACAAATGCACCATACGAGTGGATTCACCTCTTGTTAGACCATTAATGAATCTTGCTCCAGACGTCAAGTTTAGCAGCAAAATTGCAGTTTTTCAGAAGGCAGTGAAATAATCTTAACATTGCTCCAGGCTTGGGGTTTGTGGGGCTTTCATGCAATGTACTTCTGGAACGGAGTGGAATATTGTATTCTACCTACTCATTCTTCAGTTCTTCATGTAAATACACACTCCAGCGTTTGCTGGAGGCAGCAATTTCTTAAATCAAACAAGTTATATTTATTTAAGCATGGATCTTCTATCCACTCCACCAGAGCAGGTGACAGTTCCTAAGACTGATTATTCAGGATGAACACCTCTCCCTTATTCAAAGCCTACATGAGTGTGTCTTCTGTACGCGCAGGATCATTCTGAAGTGGTCACCACTCTTGCTCACAGATACGGTCCCTGCCGTGGCCTCGCCACGTGCCTTCTTCAGGCGGTGCTTGTGCCTACAGGTACCCTTGAAATCAGTAGCCATAGTGTTGGCTTTGTCTTCTTCTACAGCTTGTATGGCCACATCAAAAAGCTGCTGTGTGAAATAAAGGCAATGCCTCTCCGTAGTCTGCCTCAAATGAGCTGAGCCATTGCGAGTCCCCTGCATGTTGGACTTGTCATACAGAAGCAGCTGAGGTGTCTCTGTGCACCTCGGTTCACTGGGACACAGTGGTGAGAGACCCACCCGTATCCCACCTGCAGGGTGAGTTTATTGCAATGGTGGAAAGCTGTGGCTTCATATTTGAAAACTGGAGGAATAGCTAGCTGAAGTATTTGTTACCAAATTGTGTTTCTATTCAGTTTTGAAATGGATATATGATTTTTCAGTGATGTATTAGCATTGCCAGCTGGGAAGACTCCTTAGGCAAAAGATCTGACTGTTTCGAAATTATAATGGTACAGAATAGTTATAACATGTAGAAGATGATAGTTTCATCCTTTGGGCGTGTGTCTGTGTAGGCTGAAGAAATTAGTGGAGCTGGTCTCCTGCCTCAGTTTCCTTAATGCCCTGTATGCATTTTATACAACATTTTGGTTTTATAAATTATCATTCACACATCTGGTTTCTTTCTGTGCTATTTCTGACTCAGGAAAGTACTGCCTTGTATAAAGGGTCTGGAGTTGATGAGATATTAAAGATTTAAATTGTGAAGTATCTGAAGTAAAGCACATTTTTCTTTAGAAACGTCCTCAAAACTTAAGGCTCAAGCTATTCTTTTTTTTTTTTAGTGCCTCTTGGAGACTAAGCCTCTCTATATCACTGTCTCCTAATTCTCCTGGAAGGAGGATCTGATCACTTGTAGCTTCCAGTCTGTCCTTGTAGTAGGTACAGTCCTTTAAGATGCATTGAGGTCAGTGATAATCAATCCTGCATTCATTTTCCAACAAAAGAATTAATCTGACTGATTTTCATTAGAATTTTGTGTTGAGAGGGAACTGCAGAAGTAGTGTGAACCATGCACTTTGGCGTTCACATTTTTAACCTCAGTTTGCCCTTGTGCATCTGTCTAATCTGTAAACATGTCCAGTACTAGAGCTTTCTGTTCAAAAAAAGTCAAAAAAGCAATCACTGACCTTATATATTCCCCCTTTCATCTGCAGTGCATTAAGCAAGAGTGCAACATAGCTAAATTTCTGCTTGCTGCTTTTTCCACTTGTTCTCATTGAGAAAATTCCTATAGAAAAACCTAGATTGTGACATGAGTCTTTTGTTTCATTCTCCTAAGTTTTGAGGTTGCAATCATATTCGATACTGGAGATCTCTGCAGAAGAGGTGAAATTCTGACGCCCTTTGTCACCCGCATCCGTTGTAGTTGCAGGTCTTGTCTTTGGCATGTCGGTCCTAGGAACACTGAGAGATTGCAGCTGCTGTGGCCATAAAGGGGCAGTTGCAGGAGAGAGGGGGGAACTTTCTCACTTCGAGATTTGGAAGATAATTTGATTTTGGGTCCTGAAACAAATGTGGCATGCCGGGTCATTGGGAATGTGTTCTTTCCCTTAGGTATAAGCTCTGTAGCTTCTTTGTGTCCATGTATAGTGTGATATGGTAGTTGAGCCAGAAGATGAGAAAGATGTAGTGTGCTTTGCCCGTGACTTCAAGTCATAAGTGACTTAACAGTGGAAGAAGTATTTATAATTACAGAAGCCATGTGGATATCAAGTAAAGAATCCAGAAGACACTCCAGACTGCAACAGACTACCTACCGCTTGCCTTTGATTGAAAGCAATATTCACAATGTAGCAAATTCTTTAAAATATTTTCCTTTTCAAGGATTCACTTCTTCCTTGGCCAGACCTGGGAATCAAGATAACTCAGTGAAAGTTTCATCTGTGTGTTTGAAATGATGGATGTACAAAGTAGAGGATCGGTTGTGTTTCATAGGAGACATAAAACCTCACGGCGTTCACTGGAAATTTATCTTCTCTTGTACAGGAGAGAATTGAATCTTATCAAACTACACCAGGGAGATGTTTTCAAAGCAGAAGACTAGCTGTCTGTTCTGATCCTATGTGAATGTCTGAGAGGAATGTTTTAAGTCACAGTAGCGCAAGCTGAGCTCTCCACTTTAAGTCTCATGTTTGACTCATCAACGCTTCATAGTCAGCTGTAACAAATTCCACCGCCTGGCCTAGTCTAAAGTACCTTTTTTTGCTATTTGTGCATCTATATCCAAGTCTGGTGTTACGCAGGCACGCATTTTAAAGGGGAGTTCGTTCATTTTCAGATACTTACAAATCCCGTTAGTCAGCCTGGGGCCAACGGGATGGAAAGCAGCAATGCAGAGAAGGAGCTTGGGGTGCTGGTGGAGAGCCAGCTGACCGTGAGCCAGCAATGTGCCCTCACAGCAAAGGCGGCCAACGGCACCCCGGGCTGCGTCGGGGGGAGAGAGGGGCTGGGGCATGTTTCGTGGGAGGAGAGGCTGAGAGAGCTGAGACGATTCGGCCCGGAGCAGGGAAGGCTCAGGGGAGGTCTTACTGATGTATAAAGATAACCTGAAGGGAGAGGGCAAAGAGGACAGAGCCAGGCTCTTTTCAGTGGTGCCCAGTGGCAGCGCAAGAGGCAACGGGCACAAATGGAAACGTGGGAGGTTCTCTCTGAACATCAGGAAAACGCTGTTTCACTGGGAGGGTGACCGAGCACTGGTTGCCCAGAGAGGTGGTGGAATCTCCATCTGTAGAGATACTCAAAACCTGACTGAATATAGTCCTGGGCAGCCGGCTCTAGCTGACCCTGCTTGAGCTGAGGCATTTCACTAGATGATCAGAAGGTCCCTTCCAATCTCAGCGGTTCTGTTATTCTGTGATATACCACATATCAACACACATCAGAGGAAGCCTCTTTATCCCACTTGCCTGTCAGTCCTGTTAAGGCTGCGGGAAGTCTGTGAGACACGCTCCGTTACACAGACTTTATATAGTTGTGGAATGACTGAATATGGTGCGCAGGTCATGTCCAAAGCACACGGACTTGTGGCAGGTTGGGTGCAAGGCTGAGGTGTGTTCCTGACGTAAAGAAGCAGCTGAAGATCTGAGACCTGCTATTTGATTTTTTTAAGTGTATCCGACAAGATTTGTATGTGGACATTTTTGCTTATGTTCAAGAGCCTGAATGATTCCAGCCTGAAAATATGGCCTAAGAAATACTTAATTCTGGCAGCATGTAATCTACCTTTCCTCCCCTTTCTTTCATATCTCTTATAACTTTAGTCCAGAATGAATGTAGTACTTGATCAAGGTGAAATACTTTAGCAACCCTTTCAATACAGAGTTAAAGGTCTGTAGTGCAATGTAAGTAAAGGGAATGACCGTTAGAAAACGGAAAAAAAAAATAGAGACATTCTGTATGGCAGTGCAATTGTGGTCCGTTATTACTATTGTCATCACTGTTACTGCTATTACGACTGACATAGTTGTTTTTAACATAGTCTGGCTACTATCCTCAGCTGAAATTAGGAAGAGTTTGTTGCATTGGTGTCTTTATGAACACACAACATGACCGTATGCTGCCTTGGCGCAAGTAGGACCAAACTGCTAAGGCACAGCTCACATTCTTCAGCGTCCTTGTGTTGCTGCTTTCATTATAGGAACAGATGGCTTAGCAGGAGAGTTCCCGGCTTGGTTAAAACAAAGATGCAGAAGGTCATATGAACTGGCTTTTATTGGAATATGCTGGCTGTTACAGTTAGGTGTTGTTTAACAATCAGTCCTAGATGTACTTCTCCTCCATTGCACAGACAGCATCGAAGGTCTCTCAAGTATGGGAAGCATATATGACACAGAAATGAATTGAATGGTTTTAAGAAGATGCAAAATGACTGATTTCATAGACATATATGCATTTTGAGACATTTCTTCCTGTATCTGATTCCGAACATGTAGAGACAACATTTTCATTGTATAGCAGTAAAATGACTGCTCTGTTGGCAGCATCTCATAGTTGCTTACATAAAAGCCACAATGGCCTTGAAACCTTGAATCTGGACAGAGGGATAAAGAAACAGTTATATTTTAAGCACCTGATTCAGTGACCTTAGTTCAACAGTAACAAAAGATTGCTGCCATCTAAATAGATATTAAATGACCTCACAAATGTAAAATGGATTTTTCGGTTGCTCAGGTGTCTGCATCACACATGATTTCCTCATGACCTTTCACAGTCTCCACAGAGATGCCAGTTTTGGATGAGATCTTGGAAGTTGAACTGTTCTTGGTTGTAGAAGTTAGCTGCTTGGGGCTGCAGAGGTGCTGCTGGGGCCATGAAAGAAATTTGCAGTCCTCCTCTACTAAGCATACTGTTATTTTACTTTCTAGCACTTTACATCCATGTCAAAGGAAAATCCTTTTTATGCTTTTTATTCATTTTTTATATTCACTGATGTTTGCTCACTGTGTTTTGGCCTTGTATATATGCTACTAGATGTAGGCTGATTTATGTCAGCTTGCTGTACTTGTTCTTGAAACTGTGAGGGGGGGGGATGCTAGGAACAGATCTGCAAAGTGATTTTATCTCATTTTCTCCTTTATTGTTTTTGCATTAGATTGATCTGCATTCTTTTCTTTGTTCTGACATGTATTTCTTGGTCTCTTAATTTTCTGCATAAAACTTAAATAGTTACTCACTGATCCATATATATATCAAAAGCTGAAAGAGGTCAGTGAAGACTAATGATGAGAGGGAGAGGAAAGGTGCTTTTGAAAATATGTTTCTAGTTCGATTAGATTTTACTCCTGGTTCTAAATATAAAATCTTTGCTAACTTTTAGCTCCTGCAACCTTGTTAGGTTGTATTCCCAATCAATTGAATCTTCTGGCCAGCATGCCATTAAATGGACATTTTCTTGTTCATAGTTGTAGTAGAGACAATACAGTAGACTTTGTGAGGAAGGCCTTGTGTGACTGCAAGATGGTCCATTTTTTATAATTATCTTAATTGGTCTAGCAAAATATATTTCCTTTCCCTACAAATGTTGCCTTGGTGTATCCTGAAGGCAATTGCAGCTACAACAGTATTACTGCTGCTCTGAAAGTCGCAGCCGAATATGTCAGTGGGAGTCAAAATAAAAGGTGCAATAGAAATGTTATGAATTATTATTAAGATACATGAGAAAGCTCTGCAGGGAGGAACTGGAACATCTTGGGAAATGGTCTGCAGTCAGCCAGCTGGGAAAGCTGGAGCCAGAATGTTAATAGAAATGTTGTTTTTAAAAATCACCATGACATCAACATTTATATCAAGTGCCTTGTGCTGGAGCTGGTTATATAACTGTGATTATATTAGGTGTGATGAGCAGCTGTGTAGTTGAGAGGGGATGTGCTGTGTCGGGGAAGGTGGAGTTGGTAGTGATGCCTGTAGCTAAAGCTGCTTCACTAGGAATTAGGAATCCTTGTTTTCAGTGTCCTATAACTTTGTAACCGTTTAGCTGAAATTTTCCGTTCTTGTTTTATCTCTGGCTTCACAGCTTTGGATTTCAGGAAATATTAGAACAAGATTTTTAAAATACCTAATTGTGTCCAATGTGTTACTTTTTGCATTAATTAATTATCAGAGTTTGCAAATGCTCAAAAGGCATTTAGGTGCTTGTGGAAGTATCTCAGTATTGCTATGCTGCATGTTATCCTGCCCCATGCATTTGGAGCTTCAGGTTGCAGAAGAGAGGTGTAGCCTCCCCTTTGTAACCTACGGGAAGGAGTAACTGGGCTTGAGTCTGAGGCAGGAGCTACCGTTTTGCCCAGAAGAGTGTTGGTCAGAATGGAGCCACGTGAAGGAAAGCATCAGTTTGCCTTCTTAAAGTCATACTCAGTTAAAGTTAAAGACATGCTAGAAGAGGTTGAAAGGACATTGGACTGCAAAAACCCTCAGGTTACAAAAAGCTGAAGTTAGGCTTGCTCATATGGCTGTTCTTCCAGTCCTTTTATATCTGAGCCCATTACAGACATTTGTGATCTTTCTCAAGACTATCACTTATTTTAACCCAGGTTGCCTGAGTAGAGTTATTTCAGTTATGTGAAAGAAAGATACCTTCAAATGATCAGTGTTACTAGTATGGGTTCCAGTAGGATATTTACTTCAGTTATGGTAAAGAAAAATCCAGAACTGAAGTCCCCTAGCATAAAAGAGAAGCGTCTTAGGAGAGTATGGTAAGTACCATACATCATCTAGTAATCGGTCTGGTATTTGCTTGGCAACATTTTCCTTTATTAGTAGGAAGAGAAAAGGAAACATCCCAGTTCCAGCCTAAGTAAACTAAAACAGAAGGTCTTGTCATTGTGAAGTAAAGCCCTCTGGCAAAATTTCTTGGTTAGAAGGATGATAGTTAAGAATAACAACATATAAAGTCTTTATATGGTGAGCATCTTCTCAAAAACGGCATAAGCAATTCAGAAGTAGTTCAGGGACCAGAACAAGTGATGAATATTTCAATAAATGTACTGTTGGAGATAACCAGATACAAACATACTATATCCTTTTTCATCCTGTAAGCAATATATGCTTTAAGGCAGATTTCTTCTGAAGAACCACGGAAGGAATAGCATATAAAACACAGATGCTACTCTGTAGTAGCGTATTTTTAATATTTCATATTTTTACTGACATTTTGAAGGTCAGCTGTCTAGGAGACATGACAGGGATTGTGCAAGATGGTGAGAGGTCTGAGAAAGCTCTGCTGTCTTTTCTGAAGAACTCTGCTTTCATCCATCCACCCAGCAAGGCAGCTGTGATGCATATAAAACCTGTGTATGCACAGGCTTCATACATAGGAAACAAGCTATATGTTTTCTTTTGCAAAATCTGGTAAAAAGTTTATGTCTAGATAGTGAAAATTTGATACTATTCTACTATCTTAGTGTATTTATATATTAATATCTGGTTGCAAAAGGCTAGCTCTCTTGAGTAATCTGAATTGCTTCTAGCTACTCACCGAGACCGAAGAGTTACTGCAGTTTTAGATGAGGCAACTGTTAATCAAAGTTTTTCTCATCCCAGTCTGATTCTTGTCCTTCCTCTGTATGCTTTCTATATTGAAAGGAGCTAGTTATGCCATAAATTACATCTTTTTACAAAACCTTACACTGAAACAGAATTTGGTCTTAAGGCAAAGCTGCTGCTTCTTGGAACTCAATTTCTCAACTATAATTATTTTCATTAATTTTTCTGTCACTTTCAATAGCTTTTTCTTCTCTAGAAAGATGTCATAGGCTCCCTCTGGTGGCTATGTTAACTTAATTTGGCTTTGGTTTTTTAAAAAGGAAAGATGAAAAAAACAGAGTACCCCTCAAGATTGAAAGCCCAAACCGAAAGAAACAATAATAATAATAATAACGCAGCTGTTGTACAGGAGCAGCAATGTAGATTCATACTGAAGAGGGCAAAGGTAATTTCTTGCAGGCATAGCTGAAGGATTTGCAGCACAATAAGAGCTTTAATTTAACACATTCTATGTTGCTATTGAGCAGTATGCTCAGATAGGAACAGGCCATGAGATCTGCTGAGTGAAAACACAGCCTCTCTTTTTGATTATCTAAAAAATTAGACCTGATATTTCACTTAGCATGGGAAACTGCTTTGACTTTTGACTTCTTTTTTTTTAAATAGAATTGTAATGTACAGAGATATTTTGAAATAAAGATGGAGTCTGTTGTGCTCAAAAACGCATCTCAGTTCCCATTAGTTACTTCTTTTGTGTTTATTTTTTCCCAGGCTTTCCAAGCATATGTAAAGTAATTCAGCAGTTCAGTTCTGCTGTTTGTTAGGAATCCATCTGGCAAGTAGTCTGGATGCAAGAAGTTAAAGCTAATGCATTTCATCTCGTGGGCAAAGAGCGTGCACAGTCTGTTGCTGCAGCTCAGCTGCCACGCACTACCTAGGTAAACCACAATAGCTTGATTGTACAGACACCAGCTTAAACAAGGCTCCAGGCAGCCTCTGCCAGCTTAAGAGCCAGGATTGACATCTCCCCCAGTTGCCAAAGCAAGGACTGGTTTTAAGTAGTGCCGTTCCATCTGTGCACAGAGAGCTTATGGTGTCCAGCTCATCCATTTTCTGTAGATCATGAACAAATACGTGGAAGGTCTCAGGGTGAAAGCTGCGCTCCCTGCTCTTTCACACTCTGCCTCTCCCTTTCCAGTCTCTGGTACTGAAAGCTGCCCACAAACGTAGCAGTCATAATTTACAGCAAAATCCCTTTAAATGGCCCGCTGGGTTATATATTTGGCAAATTTCCACTGGTTGGTGGAAGTTTGAAGAAGCCTAGTATCTACAGCATAAATACAACCGAAATGGAGAGGTGATTGTGGGTTATTACTGGATTTATATACAGTCCTAATTCTTGTGAGGATTTTGCAGTTTTGCTGAAGTCTGTAACGGTAGATGAGGCAGATTAAAATACTTCAGAAGCTTACTCCCCAAACAGAAAATGTGTTGCACAATGTCATTACCAAAAAGAATATAACTCTTCATTACTGTTATAAATCACACTAAAACAATTTCGTCCCTCATTTGGATATGCTGTATTGCAAAAGTAAGTGTGACAAGATGTGTTTTTTGGTGTCAGATTACGTTTACCTGATTACTGATTAAATAAAATTTTAAAAATGCTGAATTCATCCATATTTGGAGTATCTGTTCTTGTACTTCCTCCATACCATGTAGAACACCTGATAAAGTTGAGACAGCATCCCTTGCCACCTAGGAGAAAGCTGAGGTGTTTCAAGCCACAAATGCATACAAAGGCTTTGAGAAGTATCAGTTTCCTCAATTTTTCCATGGGATCCAGTCATTTTACCTCAATCTTCACTCCATTTCCAATTAGGATTATGTGGTGTGCTGTATGCATACTTGTATCTGTGACATAGGAAACATGCTGAGTTTTAAGATGTACAAGGACGTATGTATATATAGTTATTTTCATTAAGGTAGCTGAGTTATAAGGCATTATGTCTAGTAAGGCATCAAGTAAGCTATAGAGTGGATTGTTTTATGAAGTGCTGGACGTGCGAGAGGAACTCAGCTTTTGTATTTCCCTTAGAGAATAAGGCACAATTGATAACATACTGCCTAGTTGGCATTTTTTCTGAGAAAGTCCCTTTTCAACTGAGTTTAAGAAATCAAGCTCAAACTTGCAATATAAATGAATTAGCTAGGCAGGAAGAAGAGTGAAGTCCCTAGAAGAATCCTTCAACCCTCTGTTTCGATTTAATCTAAAGCCCAGGGTATGTTTATATATGTGAATGTGTTCATGTGGTGTGTAGGCTCTGTCCTTCATCACAGCTCCTTGCTGAGTGGCACGTGGAGTACGTGGAGTTGTGCTTAGGCAAGCCTAATCCTAGCATAGCAAAACATTCAGGTTGCTCCTCCAGGAGACTGCTTCGACAAGGGATAATAAGTGACATTGGTCCTTTTCTTAATGGCTGAGTAATATCTGGGCTAAGGGGGAAGTTGCCTGTCCCTTCTTAAGACAGCTACTAAACATGAGGTTGGCATTTATCCCTTTAAACTATTGTATATAAGTCCTTTAGCCTTTCATTTAATCTTAACTTTAACAAAACAATATAAAGTTATCGTTTCTATAACCGTGCCTAGTTTCAACATGATGCTGATAGGGCACAAGGTGCTGCATTTTATGAGAGCGGTAGGTCTAAATGCGTGGAGGACAGCCATACTCTGTGAGTGGGAGAGATCTTCAGGTCAAGCCGTACGCTTCACACCACGTAGCGATATCTCAGTGTGGGAATTCGTAACTACCTGTGGAGGTCACTCCTGCCTGATGTGTGATGATTGATGCGCCTTTGGTGAGCAGCATGTGGGCTACGAAATGTCTTGAGTCAGAAATCAGGAGCAGAGATACTTCTTTTCATACCGGGAACAAGTATTTCTTAACAGTAAGACAGATCAGATCAATGCCAGCCTCTCTGTTTTTAGGTACAGTGACACATTCACAGAAAATTAATTGCAGGTGAAGAAATTCCAGAAGGTACCAGTGGGTTTTTTTCCAGGAACATAAACAATTAATTAAAAGATGTAAATTTTCAGGCCATGGTTAGGGCGGACTATGTAAGAGATGACCAAGTGTGGCAAGATGCTTTCTTGCCTTTGGATTTTATAGCCTAAACTCAAAAGGCCTCATGGAGAACAACCCTCAGAATGGAAAGCAGGTGGGCCTCGCAAAGGATAAATTAAATGTGGGGCTTTGAGAAGGGGTTTAAAGGCAACTGGACATGAATGGGGAAAAATGGGAGGATAAGGAGGTGTCATAAAAAGATAATTCAATCCTGAAAAAAAACAAAGCAGCTGGAAGTATATCCTGGGGAGGATATAGAAGAAAGGTAGGGCACAGGAAGAACCGAGAATAGGGGCGTATGGTGAGGAAGAACAAGATGAGGGGTTTGAACTTCACAAAGAACGGGGAGGAAGCCAGTGAGGGGAGCTGGGGCTGTGCCCTCCCCCACCAGGGCACAGTCCCACGGGGTCTCAGCAGAGCTGGTGATGGTAATGGGGCCCATCGACAGCCCCCGGCACAGCCAGGGGATGGACCGGGTCCAGGGCCCACCCAGTCAGAGCAGCAGGAGATGGGGCTACAGCATGGGTCCAAGGTCCACCCAGAAGACGGGGCCGGAGACGGGGCTGGAGACAGGCACAACTACAGCATAGCCCAGGCGAGCTCTGGGAGCCCAGGACTGAGCGACCTGGAGCTCCTGGGCCATGGGCGGGGGGTGTGCGTGGGGGTGCCGGGGGAGGCCAGTCCGTGCCATTAAGGCCTATCGTCGCCCTCAGGGTCCTGGCAGAGGTTGAGGCGAGAGCAGAGACATCACTGGGGATAGCGAGGAGACGTGGGATTTGAGGCAGTCCTAGAAAGGCGGTTTTGATACCAAACACTAGATGCCACGTCGTGGTGGGTGTCTCCCGTCGGGTAGAATGGGGAGGAAGAAAGGGAAAGATTTTAAGAGACGTTTTTGGAAAGGGGCACCCAACAGAGCCACCGAAGAAAGCTGGGTGAGGATAGAGGAGATATGGAAAAAAAGGGTCGTTATTGTTCTCGGGAGGAGAGTAAAAGTGGTAATGATGAAGAGCAAAGGGGCAAGATAGGGTAATGGTCAGGAAAATGGTGCAGGGACCATATCAATGTTCTTCTTCCGCCAGCATTATCAACAGCCAAGTTCAGAGTTCTATCGTGAAACTGTTTGAGTTATCGGAGGCAAAAAATACCCATGGATTTCATGCATAACAAAACAAGGCAATTAGTCTTGCCTAATCCAGCAAGGCCTGCAAGCATCGTCTGACCTTCCTAAAGCAGTTCATCTCTAGTCTGAAATGAGGCTCAAGACAGTGTCAGATTATGAAAAAAACTCTTTCTAAAGTGGTCAGAAACTGAAAGTGGCAGTATATTTAGGCACGTTCAGCTCACTTTTAACCTTAATGTAGTAAGGCATATTGGACAAGGTACTGGCTGACTGGGGTTTGGCTTTCTACTCACCGCTATGCCATTAGCCTGTGCTGTTTATGACCTACTGCTGTTTGGCTCGGTGCCCCTCATGTAAACTGATAATACATATGCTTGTCTTCATTGTAGGGTAATCTCTAGTCTGGTTATAGGAGTAAAAAATCATTTATAATCATAAGATTAGTGCTGGCATGCTGTAGTCACAATAGCAACTTAAAGGCCATGCCTACTTAATAAGCTGCTTAACTAACTCAGTATTTTGGGCTACGTTTATAGAAAGAGCCTGTAGATGTAAAGTGTAGATACAATAATTAGGAAGAACATAATTGTCTAAATAACCCAACTGCTCTTGCAAGTCAGGAAGCTTGATGTGTTGCTTGTATCGGTGGAGACTGCAATTCACTGAACACTGGAAGGCAGGCTCGAAAATCTGTGCAGTTATAAAAAGAAATGGCTGAGCCAAATATTTTGTAAAAACAAAGTAAGATTTGAAAAGAGAGACCCTGAATTAAATCAGGCAACCCATTATGTGCGTGGCTGAGTCTATGGTGTAAGGAGGGAGCCAGACTCCTGCATTTATTTAAGTCTGCTTACTATATAATTCAGGGTAGTGAGGTGAACTAAGGATGAAGCATTAGCTTCAGCATAGAATTTTTATTCTGATCACTGGAGCCTAAAGTTATTAAAAGAACAAACACAATTATGACATCCTAGGGGACTGGCACACATATAAATCTGGATAGGCTGCCTGTTTCTCGCAAAGCATGTGTATGGATCTGTGTACAGCCTGCTTTTTATTTTAACTCGGTTTGCTGCAGCTGTTGCTCTGAAAAGAACCATTTAACACTCTGGGGAAAGAGAAGCTGCAGAAATCCTCAAATTATTATCTATTAAGAAAAATAAGTTTTAAATAAATTGCTTGTTTATGTGGTTAAAACTCTTGTCCCTTGAATAAGAACAAAGAACCATCACTTTGCTAGTTCTAGACCTTTCCTAGCTCCCAGCTAATCAACTTACAGTGCCATAAAAATTTAATAACAGCTTATTCTTCCTCTTCCTCTAGTCCTTCAAAATGATGAGAATCTATTTTCATGATAGGTAGGGATGTGAATACTTTCTGAAGAACAAAAGCCCATAGTCTTTAAATTTAACCAATATATGTGATTTTCAGATTGGCTTTTATGAAAATATTTTGAGCATCAGGTAGCTAGCTCAGCATTACCTATTATCTCAGCACAAGAATGCCATAACTCTCAATCTTTCAACTGACTAATAGCGATGTGTATATATTATATAAAGTGTATTAGATTTCATCTGACAGTCTCAACTTCAGTGTTGTCAATGCAGAGTACATTATGGAGTCTCTAGTTTTTAGAGGTGTCAGCAGAAAAAAAACCAGTCTGGTTCTTCTGGTCCAAAAGGATAGGCCATTAACTCTTGGGAAGACTCTCATAGGGTATTGCCAGCTTCTGAAACTGTCCTGCCAGGCATCTTCCTGGCCCTGATGCCACGTTCTTGTTTCAGGCACTGCCCATCCTCTTAGCTCTGTTGTCTGTGAATGAGGGTTTCCCCCTCTCTTCCCTCTTGTCCCTCTCCCGCTCCCCGTGTTAGCCTACTGGGAACCCTCTTGGGCCTCTTGTTTTGTTCCCATCTCCTTCTCTCTTATCTTCTAGTGGTATCACCATCCAAACAGCTGTCAGTCAGCTTCCAGACTAACATATTTTTCTATGTCACTACATCCCATCTCTGTACCTTTGCCAAGTTGCTCCTGCTGTTCCTGCTCTGGTTTCTTCAGTTTCTCTTCTGTCCTTAGCTTCCTCCTCTTCTGCATAAATTCACTGCCATATCCATAATTGAAAGGGAGCGACTTCCAGTAGTGCCCTAAGACACTATCTGTAATACCCACAGATAAAAGAAAGAAAAAAAAGGAAAGAAAACCCCATGATCTAGGCAATCAGGGACTTGGTTCTCTCACTTCAATAATTCACAAGATTTTAGAATTTTTTTAAGGTAGAGAGATTAAAAGTCTTGGAGGTATGATATAAAATAAAGCATAGATGTATTAAAGAAAGATTGTGTCAGACTAATCTGTTAATCTCCTGAGACGACAGCTGGTTTCCCAGGGAAAGGAAATGCAGCAGATATCGTCTGTCTTGACTTTCGTAAACTGCCACCAGGGAAAGTATATATGAAGATTTGGATTAATAGAAGAATAGCAGAATTGATAGGAAACTGGCTAGAGAGGAAACAGATTGCGTTGAAAGGGGAAATATTGGGCCAGAGGGGACTTCAAACACTGATGATTTTTTTGATGATGCCACAAAAATTGAGAGTGTGCCAGTGAAATTTGTCATTGACATTTTTCTGGAAATTTTTTTTAGAGGGTTAAATATGATAGTTCTGCAGTGGCACAACGTTTTAATTATAAATGTTTTCCTCTCACTCACTAGCTCTTCTGTGTCTTTGCTCCTTGAGGTGCTTGTTCTGTTGCTGCAAGCAGCCTGCCATCGCTTTCCAGCCATTGGGAGGTCCTTGGGTAGGACTGCACCAGGGAATGGGCACTCGAGGATTTTTAGTGGAGACAGCCCTGCGACTGGGTTATCTCCTGTTACAGCCCCACTCCTGACCAGCTGTTTAAACAGAACAAATTTTAGGGGAGTTTTTACCCTGCATTGAGGAATTAAATTGAACACAATTATGAATCAAGAAGATAGGAAGAAAATATGCTTCTGCATCATCTTAACCTACTACTGATTTTTCCAGTCTTTTCAGTATGGACAGAATAACTCACAGGACAGAGCATTTTAAATGAGTAATTTAAG
>JANHGO010005509.1:0-22935 GCA_024606505.1 Aquila spilogaster
TAACTGGGCATCGGTTGGCAAGTGGTGAGCAATTGCATTGTGCATCACTTGTTTTGTGTATTCCAATTCTTTTATTATTATTATTGTAATTTTATTATCATTATCATTATTATTTTCTTCCTTTCTGTCCTATTAAACTGTTCTTATCTCAACCCATGAGTTTTACTTTTTTTTTCCCCAGATTCTCTCCCCCATCCCACTGGGTGGGGGGGAAGTGAGCGAGTGGTTGTGTGGTGCTTAGATGCTGGATGGGATTAAACCACGACAAAGATGTACTCAGTAATTTTGTGATTTCACATCTGCAATTCTGCCCTTGTTCTCTGATCTTGCATTTTGTACTGTGCCTCTTGCTGATTGTGCTGACAGAGAAAGTGTATGGTGTTTAGTATGTTTTGTTATTGAATACTAATACTCCTAAAAAATGAGGAAGAATAGCCCAGTAGAAGTGGTAAGCATCTACCCAATCAAAACTATCATTAATTGGTGAAAGTAGAAATTGCAGTGTCGTTTTCTCATGAATATGCATGAACAAAGTTATACTCAAGACAATGTATTTTAATGTACCTAGACTGGGTTCTTCTGGCATTGAGAAATTCAGGGGGAGTGCAAATATACCCTGCATCTTCTTGGGGCTCTTCTTGCATTGAGAAATATAATTCAGAAAGTTAAGCAAAAATCAGATTTGCTGAGAAAGATATGGCTTGAAATCTGTTCAACTCATCCAAAATCCACTGAAGTTAGTGAAACTTCTCCCTGTGGATGTAATACAAAACCTAAGTGAGTCCTTGATGGGGGTTTTGTCTGTTCTAACCTCCAATACAAAGTAGGTGCAATTAAAATTGTGTGGAGTAAATTCCTGATATTAATTTTTCCTGTAATAATTATTCATGCATTTGTCTGAGTCTTACAGCAGAAGATAAAAGGCTGTGCTCTAATATAGAAACCTTTTTTTCATTTTGAATTAAAAACATTCTGATACTGGAAGGGTTTGTAATGGCATTCCCAGAAGCTCCTGATTGGGAATCGTCCACTTAAGGCAACAACAGGTTTCACTGCAGACTCATCTTGATCAGACTAAAACCTTACCAAGCTGAACTAGCAAGCCTGAACACTTTAAAAAAGAAGATTCAATTTATCAAATGTGGTTTTGGGAACTCAAATTTTATAACATTATGCCTATATCTATTCACTACTCAAAGGCAAGAAAGTCCGATTACTTTAGCTTTCCAGTGAAGAAGATGATAAAAACAGAATTGACAAGAAAAACCAACTTGCTCAAAAATCTTATATGCATGTAAATATGCTTGTAACAGCAGAGGGGTCATAATTGCAGTAGTTGTTTCCATGCTAACCCTTCTCTAGCTATTTATAACCATTACGTTTTTGAAACTTCCCACCTTTTAGGATTGAGACTGTCCATGGTTGATCTGTGCTGGAAAGAGAATTTTCTTAGTAGAATTCAGTGAAGTTTTCAGTTGTACTTAAACACTCTCATATACTTCCTGGCTCAAGAGATGACTGGTTTTGATTCATCCAGATTGAATCTTAAAATTGTGCAGTAAATATTATCTGTTCCCTCCTGCTCTCTCTTCTTTTTCAAAACCAACTCAAAAACCCTAAATGTGGTATTGTCTAGTAAATGTTATAAGCCAGTAAAGGTTAAGTTTAAAAAACAGCTTAGGAGAACTTTAATGAGTAAGGGGAGAGAAGAACAGCTTCTTCCGACTTCTGGTTACAAAAATACTTACTTTCTCTTTAGAAATTGACCAGTGATCACTGGATTCAATTAAAAAGCAAGGACTTGCGTACTTAGTTTTAAAAAGCGCTTATACCTATTGCTGTTAGCAAAACTGGGAATTTACTTCAGTTTCCGCATACAAACACATTTTTCTCCATCTTGGTTGTAATAAAAAGCAGGAAATAGGCATACAAATGTGTGTTTTATAAGAAAACAGAATTGCAAGACTTAAGAAAGTTAGCCCAGTATATCCTTAGTAAGACTGCAATGGCACATTCACAGTCAGCAGGTTTAAATTAGTGTTTCCTGCCTTCCAGTTTACAGTCTGTTTCTGTCTTCACACCCTTCTCTTACAGAGGGAAAGATTTGTGAGGAAAAGTGGATTGGGAAACTCTATGTGGTTAAAGCTAACCTTTACTTTCTCCTTCAACCTTCCACCACCTTCAGTTCTGTGTTTGTTTTAGCCAGTTATGTCCCTTGGGTTTCACTGAATTGGGCAAACACTTGTGCCAGGACAAGTGATTGGGTGAGACAGGAATGGAAACAAGACTGATGGCAAAGGGGTAGAATTACCTCTTTCAGTGGCACTGCTGCCTTGGACCGTCTTGAAGTGTTCTTGTGCATTTAATTGAAAGTTGATTTTCAAACTGTCAATTTCTGGCAGTCTTGGCTCAGGTCTTCAGGCTCTTTGCATGCCTTTTTATACTCCCACATGTTTTTTAACAGTACCTGTAGCTTGCGGAAGTAATACTTTTTTTTTTTTTTTTTTTTTTTTAGGCATTCTTCTGCTAATAAGTTAGTTAACTGAAGAACTAAGTTAGATGTTAATAGAGATGTAGCAAGCCTATCCTCATGCTTGCACTGTTGTAGGTCATGTGTCAGAATCCAGTTCCACTGTGCATACTCATATTAACCAGCACATGCAACAGGTAGCTCCTTTGATGTCAATGGGCTTCTCACATGTAGTGCTATTCACTGCAAGGATTGGAGAAACAGTCCCTAGGATATGGCTGGAAGCTTAAGTCAACAAAAAGGTTGCATCACTTTTGATTTGACATTGTGATAGTCAGACTCTCATTATGCCTCATGAATACAACTTCTTGTGTATTTCTTATAAAAATTATTTCTAAAGATTTAGCTTAGAACACTAGACTTAAGATTCTGAAGCTTGTATTGATATTGTATATAATAGCATAGGAATGAAGTATGGGGTCAAGTCTTCTTTCTTTAAAAGACTGTGGTGTGCCATATACATGTAATAAAGGTTAACAGTAGCTCTAGTGCTAGCCTGTCCTGATATTAGAATGTTTACTTGTAAATTTCTTTTAGAGTATGGAATATTACTGTTGCTTTTTCTCTTTTAGAGATGCTTAACTAGAGAACCATAGATGTCGCCTACCAACTTAAAAGCTCAGAGCTCATCTCAAAAACAGTACTAGCCTCTCTAAATTTGTCACTTGGTATGCAGTAACCATGCTGTAAAGCTACGATGAAGACAGTTCACCTAAATATGAACTGTATTTGGAAAATACTTCTACTGAGAAGGGCATTTTATGCAGATTTTGTAAGTGTCTTTCGATGGAATTTGCCTCTAAAGCACAGGAGCAGGGAGAAACGTAAGATGATGCAACCTGAAGAGAGAGTTCCATACTGACCTGGGCACAACAATCAGCAGGTAAAACCAAATGCAGGGAAAGGTGTTGAGGAGATTGTCACACGTTCTGTATTTTATCTGCTATTTCTGGTCAGCACCTCTTCCATTCCAGTGGCAACTATCTGTTTCAGATATTTTTTCTTTACTAGACCTGTCTTACATATGCTTAGAGAGAATAATTTTGTGCCCTAGAATAAGTCTTCCTTTGTGGTGGTTTTTTTGGGTTGTTTTTTTTTTAAATGAATACTATAATACTTTTTTTTTTCTCTTTTCTTAGTATTTTTATAGGCTATATGGAAGATACAAAGGTAGATTTTCAGTAACTGTATGGGTACAAAAAACCTAGAGTAACAAGGAGGGGAGGAAGATAAAGTGGCTTAATGTTAATTTTTCCCTTTCATGGATTTTTACCATAAACAGATTGGACGGCTGGGGAGACTGATGTTAGGATGATACACTATGGTTTGAAAGAAATGCATGTTTCAGTGTTTCATAGAACAGTAGCGCTTTCAGCCTTGTATTGCCTGTATGATAATAGCTCCTACCACTCAGAGATTAGTCAGAAAAATTTCTGCCTCTTTTCCCCTGTCCCCCAAAGTTTAGGTCAAGCTAATTAGGATAAAATGCTCATTTCTTATTATTTAAATCCTTAGTTTAACTATCTCATCTTTTGACAAATAGGTATAATTAGTTCTCTTGTATAATTTATTAACTTCCCTATTAAGTTGTGTACAGATTAGTGAGGCACCAGGCACGCTGGCAAAAAAGGCTTCCAATTAGAAGGTGATAGATGGGTTTGTTGTATTTGATAAACAGGCTTTGTCATATTTTCAGATGAAACTGGAAGGAGCTGGTTTTATTTAAATCCTGTCATATCATGAGTGATCAGTATTGAACTAGATTCTGTCTTGTGCATTGCCATGATAGCTTTGCAAAAAGAGGAGGAGATTTAAAGATACTAATAATGTATAAAAAGAGAATTTTGAGTTTTCTTAAGAAAGGTATAAAAAAGGGTTAGAATAGAAGCAAAAAGTGAAATTTTGATTCTTGCCTTGTACAGCTTCCTGACAGGAGAATTGATGTGTCATTATGCACTTGAAAAATGCCCCTGAAAGTTAGTCTTCTCTGAGGACACTAACGTGTACCAACTTGTGGCATGACTTCTGCTGATACTGCCTCTTACACTTCTGTTGTGTTGGGTGAAGGTAAGGCATGAAGATGTATATTGAAACAGATCTACAGTGTTGGCAGCAGTGTTATTGCCATTAGAGCACTGCCATTTTTGGTAAAAACCTCCTAGTAGATGGCATGGCTCTTGAAATTTCCATGAAGAAAGATTTAGTGAATACTCAAAGGATGTCCGTAGGGTGGGACATACCTAGGGATATGTCCAGAAGGATAGGTCTGGCTATGGTCAAATATATGTAAAGGGAAATGGAGATTAAATGAAAGTGAGCTTGTGACAGAGTTAAAAAAGCAGGTCTCCGGAATCCTCATCCTGTGCCCTGGCCGTATTTGCTTTGAAGTACTCTTTCTCTGTACAGCTTTACACACAAAATAATGCTGCAGGGTATAATGGTAAAACAGGGCTTACATGAATATCTACTGTTATTAAATAATCTCCTGAACAGTTTGTGTTTAGAACTGTCAATATTGTGTATCATCACAGAAACAGAAAGATTTCTGGTGTTTACATTCCTCACCAACAGCAAACTCCTGTGCTACTGATGTTTCTTAAATCAGCTCTTTCCTTTCAAATTGATGATAACTGGTCCAAATACTCCATTCAGCTAAGCACTGTAAATCCAGACTAATTCAATCAAAATAAATGTATTTTGGTTTTAGAGAATTGGGCCCAATGGCTCTCTTCCATCAGTGCTTGTGCTGAACTTACTTATTCTGCTCCTTTTTCCATGTGTTATTAACTTCTCAAGTGAGATTTTAATCTGCTTTGCCAGTTTGAAATGAGCACCTCTAACCTCCTGTCAAAAGCATCACGATCTAAAATGCGTAGAGAAGTTATTATATTTTAATTTCCAGTGCTAACAGTTTTCTCTAAAGTTGTTTTGATCTGTTTTGTTGGTTTGGGTTTGGTTTTTTTTTTTTTTTTAGAGGGAGAAGGCACAGTTGTTGGGTCAGACTGTTCATCCTTTTTTTTCCAATCTATTAAAACCTGCTATGATTTCCAATCTTTTTTTGTCCTGCTACTGACTTACTGCACAGGAGTGAATCTGGCTTCTTGAGATAATTTATCTTTCTGCTATTTCTCTTGGCTCTGTAACTTTGTCATTTCCCTTCAAGGGTTTTATTTACTTTGGAGGTGTTTATACAGTAGGCAACTTTTTTTTTTTTCTTTCATTCGTATCCATCAGATTGGTTTTCATTGAGCTTACAAGAACAGTTTTTCCTTTGACCTTAAGGATGAAGGGTTACGATTTCAGCCAGTATTTCTGGTATAGCTTCTTCCCCTAGGAATTTTTCTAAAGGAATGAGCTTACAGTATGACTGCCAACATTAAATATCCAACTCGAAAGGTGTGCTTGAAAGTAAAGGACCCTTGGCTGCTGCTTCTCTCTCTCTCTTCAAAGGAAGAGGTAATAAAAGTTCTGCCTGTTTGACTACCTGCAGAAAGCTAAAATATCTGGGTGATCTGAGGGGCAAAAACTGCAGTGACTAATGAGCTGGGCGTGGAAGTGACTTGAGGTGATGTAGGTTGGCATGTCCTAGTGAGATCACCAGCGCCTTTTCTCCTTGCTGACACTTCATAGAAGCATCAAATGCTGTCTGTAGAACTTGTCCAACTTCTTACAGATAGAGTAAAAATTTAGTAATTAGACCTTAATCTTCCATGTGGCATGTACTAGACACTAAATACAGATTTTACAAGACTTATCTGGATTATCAACTGGGAGAGATTTTTATCAAATGGGATACAGCAATGACTTTTGAATGGTCTGTCTTAATTGGTAGTTCAAACTTCCTTTTGCCATGTTCATTCATACCATGCCTTTATTGCCAAACTTGAACATGACTTCCCTGTAACTGTGGATGCCCCTGAAGAACCTAGCCACTAGGTAATATAGAGTCCTATGGTCTGCATGTCATCATCTTACTAATAGATATGGAATAGGACTCCTTTTCAAGTCTAGTGTAGGCAACCCCCTGTTTTGGTTGTAGTTTCTCTCATTTCTCCTTGTAATTTCTCAGAGGCTCTTTCTAGCATATATGCTTTCTAGCATATGCTGTTTGGTTGCCATGGTAACAAGTAGCTATCTACTTGACTGTTATGTTGCTGTTTTGACTTCTCTTTTCTTATGCCGTGCCCATCACTGTCATGTTCGTTCACCTTAACAGCATAGAACTGATTTATTCTAGCATCAGACATTCTCTCACAGTATCTAAAGGCTCAGCGCTTTCTTTCTTGTTTATGTCACAGGATCCAGCTCGGGCTGTTGGTCAGAAAGAAAGAGGAGTCAGTAAGTCCTGTCCTTTGTCAACGGGGTTTTGTTTTTAATTAGCAATTCTCTGATAAACATTTATTCTCCAAATATATTTTGTGAAATATTGTCTCTCTTTTTCACCTTACAGCGACCATGGGTTCAGGGCCTCGATCTTCCTACTGGAAGCTCCTTTGAACCTTTCCTGTGTCTTAGTCCCTGGCCATAAGGTGGGCACAAGAGCACTCCCCTGTACCGGAGGGCTAAGATGCTGAGCTGATAGAGACTACGTAAGCAGTGTAAGTAACTAGCTTGCTACAAATTATAGCATGGGGAGTTCCTAAAGCGAGGCTTTTGTGTAGACCTAATTATAAATATGTAAATACTTTTTCGACAAAGCAAAAATATCCAAGATTCCTGTGAAGGGATGGGAGGACTATTTTGGCAAAATGGCCAAATATTTTTCAGTTACGAACATAAACCTGCCCAACTCTAGAGAGTTTTCATTTTGATGACCTTAACACAGTCTATTAATGATCCTGGAAACTAACTCCATTCACTTAATTAACTTATTAGATGCAGCTTGTAAAGGGGAAGGTAATCCAACTAGAATGAGGCTAACAGGAGCATGACTATTGCCTACTTTATAACATTACCATGGTTTTCTAAATCTTCTTAGCCAAATGTATTTAAAGGTTATGTTGCAGAAGTTTTAGAAAAAAGTTAAAATACACATAAAGAAATGATATATTGCGTATATATAATCATCAAACACAGCTGTTAAAAATGTCACTTGCTCTTTTCTTTGTCTTCAAAAGAAGTAGCTCAGCCTCTTTGGATTCCTCTGGCTGTTCCTGGTGTTGCTGCGATAGGCATGAATGTATGGTGTGTTCTTCCTGCTGCTTGAGGACTCAGTTACGTATTATTACAATAGTTCAAAATATCCTCTCAAAGCTTTTGATGGTTCTTGATTTAGTGGATAAATTGTCCTTGCCATAACATCTTATTAAGTAGTGCACACAAAATAGGAAAGGAGGACGGCGTTGTGGTTTTGGGGAGCAAAAGTAATGAATCTCTTAATTTGGCAGCTGAGCTTGGAACAAATAGAAAAGGGTCAGACTTGAATTTCTCTGGCAGAAAATTTGAGCCATTGTGTTCTTTGAGGGTGTCCTAACTGTGGGGTTGTTGTATATTGATCAATGAGGATGTATACTCCTGTATATTGTCAAGATGGTCAAGGAAGTTTTTTGTGTGTGTTTGGGTTTGGTTTTGTTTGTGTTTTTTTAAAATTTGTATTATTTTTCATTTATTAACAGCAGAACATGGCCAGTGGGAGAGGCTACAAGGGCCATTGCTTGTATGGTAGCACCTGATGCTTTAATGAGAGGGAGAATCATATCCCTTAAGAAAAGGAGAGAGGTCAGGATGAGTCTTCCATATCCTGAGGACGTGCTTTAAGCACTGAGTTGATGGTTAAAGAGATCTAATGCTTCTTGCTCCAGTAGCAATTCTGTGTTTCTATTCCAGAGAACTGATGTTCCCAAATCCACATTTAGGGATGTAGATTTCATCATTCCTGGCAAAAACATCTTGACACTACTTTTTAATCCCTTTCTTACATGGAGAACTAGAACACTGAGAAATGTTAATGGTGAGATCTTGTCCAGAACCTAAATCACAACAGTATTTTTCCTGCCTCTTCAAATGTGTGCTGAATCATAATGATTCTAATACAGATTCCCTCTCAGCTGCTGTGTGTCTGAACAGTATTTTTTCTAGATGCTGCTCAGCTGTGGTTCAGAAGGAGCTATCCAAAACAGGGTTAATTTACATCTTAGCCCTACTTGCAAAGTGTAAACTTTTTCCTTCTAATTTTCAACCCTTCTAGACAGACAGACAGAAAAGTTTGCCTTAAAAGTAACCTCAGAAGCAGCATAATAGTATTCTATAATTGTTGTCATTTAGTGGCTTTCATATAAGAAATGTTTTGTTAATTTTTGCATAGTGAATTAATTGTAGTTCTAAAAAATAGACGTCCGTCTGGCACCTGCAGTGAGATAAATGCAAAAATGATTCAGGAATAATAATTAAAAAAAAAAAAAAAAGGCACATACTTGGACTTGGACTTTAGTGCTGTTAGTTGTACCGACTGCGTCTGGAATATTAAGTTTAGAAAAATGTAATTTTCATATCACCAGACAGCTTTACTTCACTGTGATTTCAGGGATAAATACTTCAGAGATTATGAAGGTTCTTGTATTTTAATGCTGGTGACAGTGTATATATAAGGATGAATTACAATCTGCAAAGAAGATATCCAACCTTCAGTCTCCATTTTGAATGTAAAAAAATTCTTCACCTGCTCCTAGCAGGAGCTGCAGTCGCTTTCAGAGATGATTGACTTACATTTGGTTTTTTTCATGACTCTTCGGTGTTTTATGTTTCAGTGATCTTGGGAAATAAAATATTCAGACATTAAGGTGAGATTGCAGGAAAATTTCAATATCCCTTAAATGGGGTGCCAATTACTGCAGTATGTCTCCATGGCAATTTTTTTTTTTTTTTTTTTAATTATTGCAGGTATTTATTTTGGTTGTTTCCTTATGTGTTTATTTATTTATTTAGGCGTGGCTTCATTTCCACTGCTTCAGGCCAGCCTGACATGCTCTAAATCATTAACCCTGTGCTCCAGGGAACTTACCCTTATGGCAGCATCTTTGATGTTAGATTGGATCCCTTCCGGGCAGAATTTAATTGACTGGATTTCCAGGGGGAGAGCTGGTTCCTCCAGTCTCTCACTGCTACATCAGGCCATGATTGTTTCCGCAGTTGATTTAGAAGCCAAGTTTCTGCTGTTATATGATAGCAAAGGGAGAGCAGGCAGTGAATTAGAGGGCACAGGCTGTGCTTTGAAGCATAAGCTGATATGTTTCTTCATTTAGGGATATATTTGCTCTAAGTGTATTGGCACTTTATAAGTATTCATACCAATAAAAGCAGCATGAGATGGATGAATACAATTTTATAGCACTTGATTGTAGATTACAAGGAAACCTGGAATTCTGTCCATGGTAAGTCATGGAGATAACCATTGTAGCAATAAGGTAATAAGGTGATGTATCTTACCTTAAGTTTGAGTTATGTAACTGGGGTTGTGATTGTTGGCAGGTTCAACCTCTATGACAACTTAGAGAAGAAACAGAGGATATTGATGGTTTTTTCCTTATTAGTCATGGCTGTAGAATCGCTTCTTACACAACCAGCCTCTCTGAAGTCAATAGAGCTGTTTATACATATTTGGTTATTCAGGCACTTCATTGTCCATGAGCTCTTCCAGAATCACCAAAGTCGAAATGTTAAAATACAGAGAAGTGGTGATGGGAGCAGTGGTTATGGGTATCCACACACAACTTCCATGAAAGCTAAGAAGTTGTACCCTTAGTTTGGTATTCTTAGTAACCAGACCCAAATGCTTCCTCTTCAATAAGTGTTCCAGGAGAAAGCAAGACTTAAATTAAAACCCAAAAAAGCCAGAAAGTTCACTGTCAGGTTATTTGAGCTGGGTGTAACAAGAAAGGGAACCCCAGGTTTTATCTTCGTATTTCACGATTTATGTTCCTATCTACCTGTGTTTAGCTATGTCATGGCCTTACTGTATAGCTCAGGAAGCCTCTGGATATCTGACATATTCAGTGTTAGTCTTGTACATATACACATAGTCAAAAAACTGAATATGTACAGGACAGGACTGCTTTTTGTAGCAGTATGAAGTCAGTATTGGAAAGGTTGATAGAAATGAGATGTTGTCTGTGCTGCTCCTTTCAAGAAGCTGGGGGCGGGGGGGTGAGGTATAAATGGTTCTAGCAGTGTTCTTAAATTTACAGAGAGTATTAAAGAGGACATCATAACCCAGAAAACAAACAAAACATTAAATTGGCGGAATCTTCCACAAACTTTGGATTACTCTTTTGCATAATTCAGAAATTACTTAATATTTTACTTAATAACAGCTTTCTGTAGGCATTGGGCTGTAAAGTCATTGCAAGTCTTGATCCTGATAGTTTTAAAGTTGTTTTCGGTTTTGGGGGGGTTTTTTTGTTTGTTTTTTTTTTTTTTTTAGTGCAGTACCTGTACCAATCCAAACTTTTCTGATAACTGTTATTCTAACTTCTAGGTGTTTCTTAATGTTAAAGTTTTTCCCCTAGAAAAGCTTTCAGTTCAGATCTTAAAGCCATTAGCCAATCTAAAATGTAATGGCTCTGACAGTAGCTGAGTATCCATCCTTGGGCCTCTGTTATGAAGGTGAACGCTTGCTGCGTTTGTCACACCAGTGTGGGGACTATTTGTTAATCCCCATAAATCTATCACAGGCAGAAAGGAGGTGATGCAGCTACATAAAATATATCTGTATGAACATTTCACAGGTAAGAATAGTGACTGGAAATTTACTTTGAAATGGAGATTAAAAGACCTTTGTTATGAAATGGGTGATCAGATCAGTAACACTCCACTTGACAAACTTGCTGTCTTCACTAGCATCAGAATTAGGTGAACTGGATTCTGTGATATCAGCTCTCGGGAATGCCTGTCATTTAAGTGATGTCCTTATAGCCGCAAAGGTATGAAACCTGCTTTTTCAGGTTGAATTAATTTGGATAGTTAATTTGCATGTTCTGACATGACCTGTGTCTGCATACACCTAACAGAATTTCACCCTTTTCCCCATGTTTAGATGGATTACACTGCTTCCTTCCCTATCTAAATCTGGGGTAGTTCTGCTGTTATCTAAAAGCAGTTTTCGTTAGAGGAAAAATGTACATCCAAGCAAAACGTGAAGTTGAAAGTCAGAGTTGAGGTAGAGCTGGCTGCATCACTTGATCTCTATCTGAATGTTACTGGCGTGATTATCACAGTGCACTGGCTCAGTGGGGAGGAAGGATGTGCAGGCAGCAGACAGGAATTACATTTGTTGGGGGGGGGGGGCGGTGAAAAATTTCTCAGCCATTACTGTGGGGTTTTGCTAGATTTTGCTGAATGGTGCAAATGTAATACTACAAAGGTTTTTTGGTAGTTCGTGTTCAGGGAAAGGAGAATGTGCTGAAGCAGAGAATATGTGGGGATGTAAATGAGGCAGTAATCTTCAAATTCCTCTGTTAAAGCAGTCTGAGGCATGGGGAAGCGTAAGAGTAGAAAACTGGGTTTCTTGATTTCCCCCTGCCCCATATCTCTTTGGAAAGGTGAGAGCAGAACCTTGATCCCACAGTATCTTGTTTCTTTCAATGTTCTGTTGCTGTAGTGAGTGATTGGTATGCAATGAGGTAAACTGGATCAGCAAAGGGATAAATTCAAGATAATGAAAGAGCAAACAACAGTAATCGGAGCAACTGTGGGGGATTAAAAAAAAAAGTAAAAGTCCCTGAAAGTCCAGTTAAAAACCAAAACAAAATAAAATAATAAACAAACAGACAAACAAACCTCCTACCTACAAGAGTCCATCTGCTTGGAGATTGCCGCTGTGTGACCCAGACACTAGCTGTGTGCAGGTTCTCCCTTTCTGTGCTTTTTGTTTCCTCTTCTGCATCCATTTCTCACTGACTCACTACAGACTTGCTCTGTGCAATCCTTTGCTCTGTCTAGATGAGCCTTGTCCTGGGAGAATAAAATGGGTAGGTTGTCATGAGGCTGGAGACAGAAGGACTTTAGAACTTGCTACAAGGGAATTTGCTAGCACTGTGATTATTCTACCAGCAGGCAGGTGAGAGGGATAAAACTAGTATCTTATTTACAAAAGCCCTTCAGAGAAGTCTCTTGGGACTGATGAAATTCTTCAGTTAGCAGAGGTCTGAAAAATTTCTGAAAAGCCTTCAGATATTTTCCCTAAATAACTCCCATGTCAAGACTTAAACTCTGTCCTGCTTCCCTTCGCAGTATAACATAACCTTAGAAAGTTCTTTGAGGTTATGACCTTAAGCTCTGCAACCCCAAATTTTCTGAAAGCTTCAAAATTATAGGTTTTAGAGTCTCTCATTTCTGCCATGACTTATGTCAAAGCCCCATCATTTTACACTAATGCCTATTCGTTTGCTTCCTTTTTTTTACCATCACTTACACAGCAGCAGCTGTGAGATTTGCAGCGAGAAAGGGTGTCACATACTGAATCAACTAAGTGAGGTATTTAATATTTTATGAATTTAGGTCCTTAGTGTTCATTTCTCTTGCTTTTTTATTTTTATTTAGGAAAACAAGTGGAGTCATTCATGTTGTCTAATGTTTTACAGCAACATCTGTTGTATTTCCCCTTTTCTGTTTTTCAGGATATGGGCATATCACGTGGCACTTACGGCTGCATTTAACATAAATTACAGCTGATGTACAATTTGTATTTCTCTGCCTGACTTTTAAAATAATTATTAGAGATTAATCCATGTTCACCAGGATTATTTTTTTTTTTTTCTGCAGTGGAGTTTTCTGCTCCCTATGTTGAAGTTTTCCCTCTGGTATATGGTAAACTCAGCAGCATTTGAATCAAATGAGAAATGTGCCACATTCAAAATTGGGCAGTATAAGTTTGTTTACCCTTTTCTATTCTCTACCATTAGGACTTTTAAGCAGGCTCTCATAACTTACCATCTGGATTACTGCAGCATCCTTGCAAGCTGCTATCAAAGCTGTATCACCCTCTTCCAGTGTATATGAAAATGCAGCAGCTCTGAACATCCTGCCTATGAAGCCTTCCCCCAAATGAACTCTGTCCTAATGCTTCATCAGATTCTTGTTTTATGTTTTATCCTGTTTACATCTTGTGCTACTCAGGTTTTTTTTATATCATCTTTTATTGCATTGTTCATATTCTTTCTACTTTACTAATGATCATAACCTCTTTCTTTTTTTTCTGCCGGTTAACTGTAGCTTCCTGCCATATTAATCTGTTTGGAGGCTTTCTGTGCAGAATCAGTGCTGCTTATCTCATCATTCAAAATTCATACTGAGACCCAGTTCTTCCTCAAGGAAATTTTTTTATCCATAGTGTTTGTTTCAACAAAGATAATGAAACAGTGCAAAATATTTAACTTCCCTTGATAATAATTTAATCTTGCTGTATTCCCAAGAATCTTCTGCTCTGATCTTCTCAAATTGTCTTTTGTTAGCCGAAACATTGAATCACAACTGTGATTCTGTCGTGGTTCTGAGCATACTGCAGGTTTGAGCTCTATGTTCATGTGAAGTCAAATTGACACTAATGGTCATATTCATAGTAGTTTTCAGGTGTGTGTCTTTATGGGCTCTTCAAAACATGAATTATGCATCTTTGTCTGCATTATGCTCTTCAGCACTGAAACTAATAATAGAACTGATACTAACAGAGATGATTTATGTTTTGGTAAGAACTAAGTTAAACTCATGAGATGGTAATACTTCAGAATCTGAAATGCTTTAATGAGGAAATGATATTTGTAATTATCTCTGTTTCCAGGACTTTGATTCCAGATTTTATAGTATACTGTTGAAGTATACAGTTAAACTTTCTGATAAGGGATGAGTGAAATCTAAATTTTCTGTGACATTGAAAATGACACCTGTCAAGATTATTGGCAAAATGGATAGTCTGATTGTGTACCATCTTGAAGAGAGTGCTTGTGAAATGTTCACTGCTGCTATACAGGACTGCCCTCAGCTAACACTCATCAGTGAACTTTACAGCTCCACAGTCTCTTCTGCTTGGCTGTGAAATTGGTACTTATGTGCTGCTCTGGTGCTGCTGCCGCTGCCAGTACTGTTGAGTTGGCTTTCATTGTGATACGGAGTGAGTGGGAGAATTTCTCGCCTATTACATCTCTTAAATTCAATTAGTGCCCCTTATACCATGGGAGGCCATTGCAATATCTGAAGTGGAGAAAAAAAATAATTCTTGCAGCCCTGTCTTGTTTGTACTGCTTAGTATTTTCCTACAGCTCTGCTCTGAATTTAAATTCTGTTCACTCTAAGTGTCACAAATCAGCAGTTGTTAGAATGCGTTATTGGTGTTGTTTAACCCCAGCCAGCAGCTAAGCACCACACAGCCACTCACTCACTCCTCCTGCAGCAGGATGGGGGGAAAAGAATTGAAAGGGTAAAAGTGAGAAAACTCGTGGGTTGAGATAAGAACAGTTTAATAATTGAAATAAAATAATAACAATAAATTGTAATGACATGGAAAATAACACAGGGAGAGAAAGAAAACCCAAGAAAGACACGTGATGCCAATGAAAACAATTGCTTACCACCAGCTGACCGATGCCCAGCCAGTCCCCAAGCAGCGGTCCCTGGCCAAATTTCCCCTAGTTTATTGCTGAGCATGACATCATACGGTCTGGAATATCCCTTTGGCCAGTGGGGGTCAGCTGTCCCGGCTGTGTCCCCTCCCAACTTCTTGTGCCCCCCCCAGCCTGCTCGCTGGTGGGGTGGGGTGAGGAGCAGAAAAGCCCTTGACTCTGTGTGAGCACTGCTCAGCAGTAACGAAAACATCCCTGTGTTATCAACACTGTTTTCAGCACAAATCCAAAACATAGCCCCATACCAGCTACTATGAAGAAAATCAACTCTACCCCAGCCAAAACCAGCACAATTATGAAGAAATAAACATTTATCAGATTGCCTTTTGAGAAGGTGAATAATTTAGCTAGAAAAATTCCAACAACAACAAAAGCATGCTGCTGACTGACAATTTATTTTATCCCTTTGAGGTGTAAGAAGTTGTTGCATGCTGAGTGAATATTGATCTGCTGTATACAGATAAATGAAATTCCACTTACAATTCTTTGGTTGCTCACCTGTCACCAATTAAAACTGAAGAGCATGGTCATGCACCAAAAATATTAATTAACTCTCTTCAGTTGCTGGTTATCTGCTGACCCAAGAGACTGTGGGCTGGCTTGTTTGATACAGCTGTGTCTGGCCTTCAGTCTATGCAGGAGCTCTTTTCTGGCTCATGTCATTCCCTTTCCACTACTCTTTGCAATGATGATGGTTAGTAGGGTGTAGCCAGGTGGGGGAAAAAAACATAAATTACTTCCTCCCCCTACTTCCTTTTAGATTTATCTGATCATTGTTTTTATTTTTGTTGGATACTTTATAGCCAGTGTCCGCCACTACTAACTGCACAGTCAGTGGTCATATTTAAAAGCTGCATTTTTCCTGTGTGTGCAATCATGTTACGAGGTATGAACTGAAGAAAAAAATATGTAACAGAGTAAAAAATGAACTTCTAAGCAAAGGATTTGTTCTCTGGATTATCAGCTTTCAGAAAGTCACTGGAGTCCTATCAGGAAGATAATTGATTGCCAGAAACTTCGCTAATATTACAGGAAGAGGACAAAATAAAGGACAGAACGAAAGCTAGGGAGTAAGTTCAAAAGGAGCACTGAATTTGCTCGAAGGAGTATCTGGTCAGCATACCAGCAGAGGCAACTGTTCTTTTGATGATGTTTCTACCCATTCCTGCAGCAGAACTTTAACAGCCTGCAAGGAGGTTGGGCAGTGGAGAATTAAGAAGCCATAACAGCTGTCCTAATAGGAGTCAGGTCTCTGGCTTCTTACTTTTCCTCACGATTAGGGGTTCTAAAAATAATGGCTTCAGGAACAAGGTAGAAAATAAATAAGGTGATGAGGCTGTATTTTGAGCAGTTTCATCTGCAAATCCCGAGTGATTCTGCTGACATCCAATTATACAAGCGTAATGGAGATCATCATCTAGGCCTTGATTTGAAAATGACATTTCAGGGTTTTGGCAGCTCTAAAAATACTGACATTTCTAGTAGCTAGAGGCCATGAAAATATTGATTCAGCAACAGAATTGTTTTGTAAAGCAGTGATAGCTGGCTGGCTTCTGAACTGTTAGCATGTTGCTCCAGGCTCTACAGTATATTGCTAACAAGGAAGGAGTAAGGCCATTGAAAACCAAACGTGTTGGTGGGGAACATTCCTGAAGGAATCAAATATGTCATCTACCACTCATGAAGTATTGTTGCAGCTTTCTGACTATACATCCCATTGTCAGATAACTTGGCAAAAAATGTGTATTGATAAAACCAGATTTGTCTTGTAGCTTAAGCTAATACCAGGCAGAGGATGGGTCCCCAGATCCTCTTCTTAAAGGGACCTATTAAATGAGCATCTGTTAACTGTAAAAATTCTGCACAGTGAATGCTAAAATATAATAAAATCCACAGCATTTGGAGAAATTAAAATAATAAAATACTATTGGACAGAGTAAGCTTGCTTGTCACTTTCAAAATTTGCATGAATTTGAGCTGTACAAAACAGAGCAGAAACACTTACTAATATTTACAATATATGGGCAATGTAGTAATCTTTTTCATTAGGAGAACAGTAAGGGGAAAAATAAAACCAAACCGAACCTTGGGAAAAATGTTCTTTGTTAATAGCGTTTTTTCAGAAAGAGCTTATTCAACAACCTCTGCCATGCTCCAGCAAATACTGAAGTAGATCAGTGCAGTACAGGAAGAGGTTTTTGGGAGCTGGCATGCCTTTGAGTCCATCTATGTCAGAGTAATAGAGGCAGCCCATCTCAGCCTCTGAAACAGGCAAGTTTATTTCTGTTGTCCTGATATTCAAAGAAATGAAGGAGAGATGAGAGTGAGGAAGGAATCTCTTCACTGTACTGTTACCATGCCGTTCTAACAAGAATTTACACAGACAGTACTTTACATGGTCCCTTTTATGCAATAGACTTCACTGCATTTACTGTTCAAGCAGAAATATGTCCTAAGCCTCTGTTTCTCCCCTGTTCTCTCTGCAACTCTTAGTCTGTTCTGCTCCTATCCTGTCTTCTAGTTAATGTATGCTTCATCACGAAAGAAAAAAAATAACCTACTTTTGGGGGTGGTTTTTGATTCACATGTCTAGGAGAATTGCAACCTTCCTTTTAATCCAAAGGAACCAAGAGGCTCTTCATTTGTTGCTTCTGAGAAGCCAAAGTTAGAGGTCCAGAGTCTTTATTCTTTTCTGGTTTAGTCCTGCCCTTTCTGGAGCTGGTGATTTCAGAGAAGGGAGAGAGTTCAGGGTCATGGCAGCACAATTTTGATAGAGAAGTCACTTCAGAACCTGCTGAACAGGAAATTTAAGACCAAGTCCAACACCAACTAATGCAGTTGTGGTGGAGTCTTACTAGTAGAGCAGTTGTCTGAATCTGTTATTTGAAGATCAGTATTAGCAAGGCTCTGCCAGCTGTTCATCCAAGCATGAGCATTGATAGTATATGTAGTATGAGGGAGTTGGAGGTGAAGGAAGGGGAAGAGAGACGGGAGAGTGTGATTCAGCTCCTGTTCCTATGGTAATAGCTAATCCTCCTGGTATCTGAACATGATTACTCCCATATCAGTAGTTTAAAACTTGATGAGCCATCAATGAAACTGCCTTGCAAGTAGCACACAAATCAGAAGTCAAAGCCAATGATTCTAGTGATTGTTTTTTTTCCTCCTAAAAGTTGCTTGTATTTTGGGGACAAGATACTTCTGTTCTGCTACTGTATTACTCTGCTACTGCCACTGTAGTTGCATAGAAAGAACTTACTACTTTCAATTCATTCCCCATTTTACATAAAATCGAAAGCAAATATATCTTTTCCTCTCCTCCAACCTAAGTGTAACATTACAACTTCAAAGACAGAGGTGGTCTAAGCTGACTTTAAGGGAAACCAGCTGGGTAGCATCTAAAGCTGTAAAAATTACTCTATTGCACCAGACTAAAAATTTCCCTTGTACATTGATGAGGGCGATTTCAGAAGCTTGTCTATAAAATTTTACAAGGTAGTTCCAGAGGATGTAACAGATACAAATTGCAGAGACTGCATCAGTGATGGCCCAGATGAGGAAGACTTAGACTTCAAGCTATTGTAGTAGTATCAGCTAGAAATTTCAAGGAGATCTATTTGCATCTTCTCACTGGAATTAACACTTGAAAACCACCAGAAATAATTTGAATTATGAACCCTGGCTGTTTTAAGAACATTAACTAGAACAATTCCCCCCCCACCCCTCCCAAGGAAGAAATCACTGGGTGAAGGTCTGGAGGTTCGGAAATCACTGGGAGACAGTCTGGAAGTTGTAGTACTTGGTCTCAAATTTGTTTTTGTCCTTGTGAGTTGATCCTTTCCTCTAGGACTGCTCTCAGCCCAGTAAGAGCAAACTCTTTGTGAGGCCCCTAGGATCTTAAGGATCCTTTTTTCTAGGATATTTTTAGCGTCTGGCTCATCGTGCCTGCCCGTTTCTCCTCTGTCTTGCTGCATGCTCAGTTCTTGTCTGTCTGTGAGGTGGTAGGTATGCCTGTTCCAGCCTGTACGCTGAGTGTGCAGACTGTAGAGATGTTTTTAGCATTAAGGTAGGAAAAGCTGCATTTTCAGAAGGAAGAGGTAAAGGAGGAGACCTTGTCCTCTTTCCTTAGTTTATTGTCACATGGTTCCTGTCCTCTCCAAGTGCAAGTGATCTCTTTCTGTGATACGGTAGTGGGCAGGCTGTGTAAGGGAAGCTGGAGAGCTCCTTGAATGTTTTTTCCAGTCCTATATATCAATGAACTCTTACTTCTTCAGCCCAATCCTGCTCATGTTCTCATGAATAGCATATTCCTAAGTTCAGTTTTGATTGTTCATCTAAGAATACATTGACTACATCAGGCCTTTCAATTTAAAACCTTGGAAAAAGAAACTCCTAGGAAGTTGAAGAAAATGGAGATCCCAACGGCTGTTATCTACTGATGGGGTTGCTTTCTGCTTACACTCATACACCTGAGGTGAGGTTCTAGTCTTACACCATCTTTGCCTCTGTTGCAGTTTGAATTGGAAGCCCAGCATATTTATTTTTTTTAAAGAGAAATTTTGATACTGAAGTTTCAATTGAAACTTTATATCAAAAGTTAGGAAGAAAAGCTCTTTCACAAAAAATAACTGTGCTTTCCCCCAGATGCCAAGGAAGTGGGTTCAGAAACATACCATGAAATTGAAATTTCTCAAAGTGCCTCTTAAATCTTTGCTGCAATTACTGTAATTCACAATAATAGATCCAGTACTATTTTTAAAAGCTTTTGAAGGTTGCAAGTAGCATCCATAAATTGTGGGTTGTGGGCAATCTATGAAACCATAGGTTTCCAGGGCTTTTATTTAAATGAGAGAATGAGAGAGAAAGATGTAATAAAAGTAGTTATGAAAAAACATGAAAGTTTGCATTGTGCTGAACACTGACAAAAAAAAAAAAAAAAAGAAGGAAATGCCTGAGCCTTTGTAAAAGTTGTCTTCAGGCTGGACAAGATTTTGCAAGTCTGGAATAAGCCTCTTTTAATCCAATAGTTCTTTTTATAGAGACTGGTTAAAATGGTAGCTTACTAGGGGAACAAACAGTAACAGTTGAGAGATTATGAGAACAGATCTACAACAGCCAGAGGAACCTGTTTATGCTTTGCTGTATTGGTACAGACTTTAGTATTAAGGTGAGAGAGTTGAATGGATTGTCTACTTGCACCTTTTCCAACCCCACCTTCAAATGAGTCATATCCTCCCCTTCGAGCTTGTATGCCACAAAGGAGTGTGGAACCAGATTGTACTCAGCTTTTTTTGTAGCCTCGGCTAATTAAATGTATGCTCATGGAAAATTTTTGATCTGAAGGGAAAGACTGTGAGTGTCTGTGTTACTGTGCAGTGTCTCTTTCTCTCTCTCCCCCCATGCTGCAGGTCAGCTGTTACAGACTATAGTCTTTTCTCTAATATTGTGAATGTGTAGAGAAACATCTGTAGGCTTACAAGGAGACGGGTGTTTTCTTCAGTCACCTCACAGTAAAACTTATTAAACACTGTAGAGCAATGTGCTTACTTGATAAAAATTAGTATAGCTTTATACACTTGATGAAGCTACTCAAATTTACTTCCTTGGAGGTTCTTTCCTTTTAATCTGAGTCTTGGGATCACCTGCTCTGCTGAAGTCTTTTGGTAGGTTATACATCTGTAGGTGACCATAAAGGTGGACCTGAGACTTAGGATAAAAAAATAACCATCACCTAACTTGTAGGGAGGCATATAGAAGAATAAAAATCAGGTGATTCTTTGTTTTCCAGGTAGGGTTGTAGTCTGAAACAAGAAGTGGTCCAGAATGGAATCTTTCCAAGGGAAGTGCCAGGAGGAACTTTGTGTTTCAAGGTAGTTTGTTCACTGTGCTGGGAGCGGGAGGAAGGTGGATAGAGTGGAATATCAGAAAGAAGAGAGGGAATGAAGGGAAATGGCCACCAAAAGAGAGTATTAGCACTGGTGATATTCACAAAGGGCCCAGCAATTGTAAAATGGTAAATAATAGAGGAAACTGCTGATTAGAGAGCTGTTCTTTTCACTTGAAAAGCAGAGTATAAGAAAGCCATGTGTTTTTAGTATGTTTAAAAGAAAAGTAGTTCTGTCTCTAGGGCAGAGAACTGCTCTGGGAAAGATTCAAGCAAGCCTGAATATTAGTCCTATCAGCCCCTCCCTGGAAGCATAAGAACTTATTAGTGTTTCAACAAGAAAAAAAGCACTAGTAGTAAAGACTACTTGATAAGGATGCAGTGGCTATTAAAAGATACACAATTCAGGAACAATACTGAGGTGTTGGAGGAAGTCCACAGAGTAAGCTTTAAATACATATTACACTGAGAGATTCAAGGAGTACAGTCCATTGCCTTTATCAAAGATAGAACTGGAGAGGAATCTAATCAGTATGTACATAAGGGCTGAGAAAACAAAAGTTTCTTTGTTTTACTGCATAGATGTATAATGAGATACACACTCAGAAATAAGGTGCATTGCTTTAGCAGTACGGGTAATTAACCTTCTGAATAACTTGCCATTGCTGTCTCATTCTCTGCCATCTTAATTCAAGTTTGGAAGTGATATTCAAGGGATGCTTGGATAGGGTAGTACTAGGGCCTTTCTCAGGCAGAAGGTCAGACGAGATAGTCAGACTGTGTTTGTCTTCATAATCTGCATCTACATAATTCAAGTATGTCATATATTTGTGAGGTGCATTGTGCTTGGTGAGATAATGGAAATAGCTCACTTTGAGAAGTTGGAGCTAAGCATGCAGATCTTGTTCAAGTTCTGGAGCACACTTAGACCGTCTCCCAACAATACGTATAGTAAGAGCTGTGTAAAATGCCTTTCTTTTCCTTTCCCCAGTATTCAGAAGCTCATCCCTGCTACTTGGGAAAGCATTCCTAGGACTTTTGCTGACCACAAGCTGCCATAGCACGACAAAATGGACTAAAATCTTTGGTGTCTCAGGAAAAACACTAGTAAATGTGTTACATATTTGGTTTTAACTGGCGTTGCATGCTAAGATGATGAATGTATGAGGTACATGTCAATCCTTTGTTGTATACCAGATGATATTCTCTTTACCTTGGCTTGTCCTTGTCAATTAGTTGCTTGATATTTCAGTCTTCAGCATAAAATACTAATCTCCCTTTTCAATCTGTTCTTGAAAATAATTTCTAGAATTGTTTGGACTTCAACAAAAATCTCATAAAAGTTCATCTTTATGAAGTGTTGTCTGATGCATCAACTGTCTGAAAAAGCAGAAAAATATACATATTGGAGTCAGTGGAAAACACACATGTGAGAATGGGTTTTGTGAACATTTTAAGTGGCCAGGCATGTTATCCTACTGCATATTAGTACCATACCTGACTTAAACAAAAAAGACATGAGTGAAGGATCATTGTATGAATCTGAGTTCATTGTGGTGTGTATTGGGTTTGTGTGGCAAGGTTTTTGTAGTGGGGGAGGTTACAGGGGTGGCTTCAGTGAGAAGCTGCTGGAAGCTTCCCCTGTGTCCGACAGAGCCAATACCAGCTGGCTCTAAGATGGACCCGCCACTGGCCAAGGCCAAGCCAATCGGCGATAGTAGTAGCGCCTCTGGGATAACATATTTAAGAAGGAAAAACAGTTGCAGGGCACACAGAAACGGCAGCCGGAGAGAGGAGTGAGGACATGTGAGAGAAACAACCCTGCAGACCCCGAGGTCAGTGAAGAAGGAGGGGGAGGAGATGCTCCAGGCGCCGGAGCAGAGATTCCCCTGCAGCCCGTGGGGAAGACC
>JANHGO010005510.1:0-22935 GCA_024606505.1 Aquila spilogaster
TTTAGCAGTATGTATTTTCATTTTATTTATTAGAGCTTCTGGCAACTGGGAATATTGCCATTGAAATGCCACTAAAAGGAAAATTGCTGGTGCCTCAGGGCACAAAGGGAGATGGATGAAACACTTAGCAGTTGAGTTATTTAGTTGAAGAACTCTACGAGAGTTGCCTTTATAGATTTTTTTTCCCCTAGCAACATAAGGAAATCAGTCCAATCTGATCCCCTGCCTTGTCAACTTGTTATGAAGTCTTGGATTCTGCCTCCAGCAGTTCTCCTTGTATGCTTCACTGCTGGTGTATGCACATCTTGTGCACACAAGATCATCTGCTATTGGTGACAAGCAGGATGAGGCTACACCTGGATACACATGGCCACACACACTCCATCCCAGCTTGCTCGCGTAGGGTAGGGCTTGATATTCTCCCAGAATTTATTGGCATTTGTGGCAGTGAGTCAGAAGCCCTGCGCTGGCCACTTCTCTGTGCAGATGAAGCTTTGCCTCTTCTAGTATATCCAGTCTAGACTCATTATCTGGCCAACCCAGCCTCTCACTAGTAGCTGCCTGGGAATGGATTCCCTACTGGGCTAATTAACTCTTAATTGTTTCACTCCTATTATCTTGTCAACCTTACCTCATTTCCCAGGCCTAGAGCAATATTTTAATTGACTCTTGATAGTCTAGTGTTGAATGACCGAGTATGAGGAAGGTCTGAGACAAATGTGACATAGTTTTTACAAACAACAGTGAACCTGAAGGCTGAGAGATGTTGTACTCAGCTCTTGCACTTTTCTCCAGAAGGAAAAAAAGTACCTGTGTTACAAATGTACTGTGTGAAGGTGGTGTGATGCTACAAGTGTCTGTCACAGTTAATTGTTGTGAGCAGTGGAAATGAGTTGTACATCTAGATTTAACGTACTCAGAAAACGAGGCAAAGCTTCTCTATCAGCATAAGCTGTCAAAGGGGTGTAGATCAAAGCTGAGCCCGGCCCTAAAAGAAGGACAACAAAAAATCCCAGTCAAAGCTGTCATTTGAGGATCTTACATCCTGTGAATTTCTGCCCCAAAATACGAAGGGACAGAACAGGAAGAATATGAGGTAAATGCTAATAGTCTTCATCCTTTCAAATCTGAAGATGCGTCTTCATTGATTAAAAGTTCTTTTAAGTCTTACACTAGGAATCTGCCCAAGGGAAGGGAGCAGGTTGCCCAGAGAGGAGCTTAGTGTATCTGAGATCCTTAATTTTAATGCTCTTCTCTGTTTATGCAAATCTTAAAAAACACGTTTAAGTGGAATAGAAGCAGCACCAGTACAGGCCTGCAGAGGAGCACAGAGCAGCTCTGAAAGCGTAGTTCAAAGGCACGCTGGACAGATGAAAGCTACTGAAATTGATACAATTGTCACATGTTGACAAGGGAGAAAAAGGAGTGAGTAAACAAGATTAGCTCAGTAGGATAAGGATATGCGATTGAATTGTCATCTAGTGTATCAGCGTGAAACGGTTTCCTGGAAATACCACATCAAAGCTAAAAACAATCCAGAACACAATGCAACATCTACTAGCAATTGGACCTGTTTCAGCAGTCAGACTTCAAGGACAAAAAGGAGACTACCGATCAGAGTGTCAAAAATATGTGGATGCTTGGAGACTGCTGAATCTCCTGTTTCTGCAGAGAGCAATGAAATCCTGCTAAAACATATGGACCTTTGATTTGGTCTTTTACAAATATGCATTCAGCTGGTTGGCTTCTTCAGGGTGCTTATCTCTGGTGAGTGAATAGCAGAAGAATGGAAATATTCAATAACATTTCATCACTGTTGTATTTATTGCTTTTTAAGAGTCCACAAGGAAGAAGAAAATTAGAGCCACTTTCAAAAGTGACTTTTGTGTTTTTGTTATTGTAGCACCCAGTTTTGGTAATGCCTTTGAAAGTATTCCTTTTTTTTTTTTCTTTTTTTTTCTGGAAGTTGGGTACTCAATGTGAAAATTCAACCTTTAAAGCTTGGCACTTTAGCACCCAGAAATGCAGTCACCCTAAATCAGTCGTCACACCTGAAGATCTGAAAGGAGGCGAACACATGCGTCCTTATTCTTCCCTTCCTTCCCTGTGTTCTCAGTCTGTTTCAGGAATTTACCTGGACTCCAATGCCAGCCAAGACCTTTGTGATTTTACTATCTTAGTCCTTCCTTTTCATCCCCCTTCCACAGAATGGAAAGGTCGAGTCCTAGCAATCACAGAGTGCATTTCCACGTGCATCTGGACTGAAGCTGCTGACTGGTCGGTCTAATGGAGCTGTGGTCTCACCTGTGTTCTCAGTGAAGTACTAGCTTGTGCTGTGAGCCACACCCCCTGTCACTCACATTTAATTTCAGATCTCGTGGGTGCATAGAAGTCAAAGTCAAGTGATGGCTTGAAGACAGACTAAGGTTCTTGTCTGAGTCACACTGGAAGTCTATGGGAGAGCGTATTTTTCCCAGATCCTTTTCCCACTCAACCTGCTTTTCCTCAAGCTTTTCCCACTCCTGTTCAGAGGCTGTTTTTCTTTTAAGGATGTGCTGCTGTCCCTTGCTGTCATGACCACAGAATCAGGAACAGAGACTGGGAATATGTAACCAGTCATTTTTGTATGAAAGACAACATGAATAAAACGAATTGCAAGTGAATTAATAAAGCATAGTTATCACTAGCTTTGCAGACATTACACTTAGACTCTGTGAACATGTGCCTTTGTATGTAAAGGTTTGAATGCCATCTCTGGGAGTAGAAAGGAGGATTTTATTTTTATTTAGTGGTTGTTTTTATGAGAAGAAAGAACAGAGTTCTTCCACCTCTCTTGCCCATGGGAGGGGTTAATCTTCCCTAATCTAGCCATGGGAAGGTTGAATGTCTAGGTATCTTCTCAGGATGACTTGGTCCCTTTCAGAGTGTGGTTTCACGCTCACATTTAGGCAGTCTAGGTCCCCATTGCCACACTGGCACTGAAGAAGAGCTCATTGCAAACAGATCTTTGTTGCTGTTTTGTTTTGTTTGTTTTTAAGTTTATTAAATAGTTTTCATTGGGTTCAGTTCCCTGACCAAGGCGGCTGCCCGGTCCCCAGGCATTGCTGCAGCTTGAAGGCAGGTGTGGGAAGAAGTAACAAGGGCAGGGGAAGAGCGAGCCTTTACTGCACCAACACAGACTTCCATCATTTTGAGTTGGCTGTGAGCCTGCACTCTGTGGTGGACAGAGTGAATCAACTGGTCACAATGCCTCTCATCTATCAGATAAGGAAGGCATCTATACAACTAGCTTACACAGGATCCCTAACTCTAAGGTTGCCAAATTGGGCTGAGAAAAATGCTCACAACAGTTCATATATATTTTCATACAAGCAGACATCCTGGGTGGATAAGGGTCCTTGAATGGATGGAAGTGCTTCCATCTTCCTTTTCCCAAGACATGGTAAAAGTTTGAGAGTTAATGTTGGTAAGTCACTTGGACACTGAGAAGTTCACCAGATCAGTCGTTTTCTTGCTAAAGTTTTCTTTTAACAAGAAGGATTTGGTGAGTAAGTCAGGGTCATGCAAGTGTAAACACATGGTTCTGTATGACTTTAAGTACACACCATGTGTGTTTGAACGGCATGTGGCAAGACCTTGTAGTAAAGCATAGCGTGCAATGATGCGGGTCTTGGTCAGCATGCATGTGCTCAATGGTGAAAATAGATTTGGATGTGTAATGTGTAACAGATTTGTCAGTTCTTTAACAGATTTGATCCGTGCTTTAATATGGCTGGCATATGTTTGACATTTCTGTGTGTGTGTATATGCGTGTGTGTGTCATAAAGTACCATGCTATTGAATTAAAGAAGTAAACCAATCTTAACTGGGAGATAAAGAATTTTACTCCCGTACTCACATCTTGAAATGCTGTTTCTGACCATTTCCTCTTAATCCTGATGGGTCCATTGTACAGATATAGGAATATGCAAAAAGTTTTCTGTCTTTTAAATGACACTAAGTTCCTGGAGTGATGTGGGCTTATATGCCCACACCAATAAAATAGTTAAAGAATTCACAGAACCAAACCAGATTACTGGTATAAAGCATGCTGTAAACAATGGAGAAATAATACCTGTCTTGTTTTCTTTTTCTAGGTGTTCATCTTTATTATGTTGGCGGGGAAGTGTATGCTGAATGTGTCAGTGACAGCAGTATTTTCGTGCAGAGCCGTAATTGTAACTATCAGCATGGTTTCCACCCAGCCACTGTCTGCAAGATCCCCAGTGGCTGCAGCCTCAAGATCTTCAACAACCAGCTTTTTGCCCAGCTGCTTGCCCAATCAGTCAATCACGGTTTTGAAGTGGTATATGAGCTGACGAAGATGTGTACGATTCGAATGAGCTTTGTTAAAGTAAGGCTTCTTTGTTTTCTCTTGCCTTTATGAAAAGGAGAATCCCATCACTTGCTAGCTTTAGTGCAAAACTAGACCATATCAAATCCTTCCCAAGTAGGGATATGCACCCAAGCTGCAGATTGCAATGCAGACTTCTTGTTTTCCAGTGTTGCCTTAAACTTTCAGGTGCTAAAAATCAGTAGATTCTGTGTTCAACCTAAGAACTTCATGGAATCCAGAAATAAAGTATATCACAGATTCATACAAAAACCAAGCAGAGACTGAATGGTGGTGTTCCCCCATTGACTGCGTAAGTTCAGCTTAGGTGGGCTTAGCAATGTGTAAACAGCGCTTAGGCAGTTGTGATCACTCCCATTGTTACTGCTTTGCAATAGAGTTTGGTAGAGCCACAGATCTGAAAAAAAATGTCCTTATGCCTCTAGACAAATTTACAGCCTCACCATTACTATGAACTCGTATATGTGTGGTCAGTCAAGAAATACTAGGTCCTCCCTCAGAGCTTGTTGGTAATTGTCATTGTTCGCCACCTGTCTGATTCCTGCCTCGAGATTATCTTAATTCCTGATGGCATTCACACTGGCAGTCACACTAACAGAAGTGCTTCTTTCCAGCAGAATACAATGCCCAAAAGAACAACTGACCTTCCCCTGATTAGAGGAGATAGTAGGCAACCAAACCCTTTACTGTTTCCTTGTCTTTGAAATCTGAACTTTGCAATGTGACTGCTCTGTGTGCAATGTATTGGTCTTTGTGGGAGTTCCTTGAATCTTCTGAATGATCTTCTTACTAGAATATTTCTTGACCCTTTTTAGTCTTTACGATTTACTTCAGTGCCTGTTGTAGCACTTAAACCTCAGAGAATAGCAAATACTTAAAGATTACAGATGTACTAGACTGTGACTTCCTATAGTGCTGCTGGGAAGAGCTGGCAGCATTGTTCAGCCTGCGAACTAGGGAAGCTGAACCATTGCAAGTTGGTCTTATTAGTCACCATAAGAAGTGGCTTGAGTGTGTCCATTTGTCATTCAGATTGGGTTCCATACAAATGAATGAGTCAAGCCGATTGAATTCACATCTAAGATATTACAAAACTGCTTGAGGCTCAGTTCCCCCATATTCTGAAAAGCAGATACACAACTTTCTGGTTCTGATTTTTTCCAGCCATCCTTAGGGACCCATCTGCTTAACTCTGAGAGCATTAAGAATGCCCTGTAAGAGGCAAACAAGAGTCCAAACCATAATCTCCATGCCTGTGACTATGGTGTTGCTTTGTTCTTGGGAAGGGACTGGCATCTTGTTCACACACAAGCATTAGGGGAAAAAAAGAAAGCAAGAAACCCAACAAGCAGCATTTTCTTTAATGGAAGACATGAATGGGCATGTTGTTTGTAAAGGCAGTATAGCCAGTTACGCAGTATTTTCATTATCTCAGCAACTCAGGGGCAGTCTCTTTGATGTGTTATCTGCCTCCAAGCCCAGCATGGCAGCAAAAAGTGGTGGCATTGATGCACTAAATAATGCTGCTGCTATATTATCACCTTGCTTTGTTGAAACAATAGCAGTCACTGTAGTGCCTTAGGCACCAGAAGACCAGTGTAAGGAGTTATTTTGAACCTTTTCCCATGACCTTCGGAAAATGGCTATGCAAATGTCAACTAGACTCTTCCTGGCCCATAAAAACCCTTTGCTGTACTCATTCTTTTCAAATGATTTCTTTCCCAAGGTGTGAGTCTTGATGCATTTAGCTCTGGGTCATAAATACTCCTGGGCATTGGGTATGCAGTGGCAGAGGAGCACATTGTCTGTCAGATCACTGGTCCCAGACTCCTATACCACCGATGCGTGAGCTGGGAGGCAGGGCTGGGTAGGCACCAGGTTATGAGAAACTTGCCAGGACTGTGCCACTCTCTGGAGGCAGGACATGAGACAGGGGGAAGTGAAGCTCCTCTCTTCTCTGATACCCCTAGCATGCTCATGCAACAGGTGGGAGGAGCTCAACCCTCAGGCACATGTGCAGGTATCACTAGGGAGAGCAGGTCATAATTGCCATCCACACAATGCTGCTGATAAACCTAACAAAACATGGTTGGCTGTTGTCCCTTCTCCACAGATGAGACATCTGATGCACAAAGCAGGGAGTCAGAGATCTTCACTGAACTGAGGACTGAACCTATAGAGCCCTCCCTCCCACATTGCTCCAGGTTCTGGGGCTGAGGGGATAACCCAGCAGGCTTGGTCCTACTCCCCCATACAAGGCTGGAGCTGGAGCTGCCAGAGGGTAAAGCCATAGAATCACAGAACAGAATAGAGTCATTAAGGTTGGAGAAGACCACTAAGATCATCTATGCCAACTGTCAACCCATCATCGCCATGCCCAATGAACTATGTCCCTCAGTGCCACATCTACACAGTTCTCGAACACCTCCAAGGATGGTGACTCCATCACATCCCCACGCAGCCTCTTCCAATACCTCACCACTCTTTCTGAGGAGAAAATTTTCCTAATATTCAACCTGAACCACCCCTGACCCTTCTTAAAGCCATCGCCTCTTGTCCTGTCACTTGTTACCCAGGTTGGAGAGAGCTGTTGCCTGCACAAGGTTGGGAAGATGTGGCAGGAACAGCAGGATTTCCCAGCTGATTTCTCCACTGTGGAAAGCTCACTTCTAGACTTCTCGTGTGGGCATTGGGATCTTCTTCCCATCCTCTGTGCAAAACAACACCACAGCTTTGCAAGTCGTTCTCATTTTATTCCATCCTTAGAAAAGCTCCACCTCCAAGTTCATGCTGGCCCTGGGGCTGACCTACACCCCGGGAGGCTGTGAGATCTGTGAGAGCGCAGGGGAGTTGTCCCCCTGGGCATTTTATCCTCTGGCAGCCCGTCCCAGCCCAGGAAGGCAGCACAGGCAGTAGGAAGGAGGCTGGAAGTGTTTGTGAGCTGCCAGCAGAGGGAGATGCCCAGTCACTTACACAGACTGCCAAACTCCTCAAAATCAGGCAGGTTGCAGTTGCAACCTGTCATTACTGTTCCTATAGGTTTTCCATCCTGCTAGTCAGGGGAGGTATCCTCTGACACTTACGATTTGGCCATGTACCTTCACTGCAGCTGAGTAATTAAGACTCTAACAAAGTCAGAAGCATGACAACACTTAAAGAGTGGCATTTTATACAAACATTTCCAGAACATTTATCTGAGGTGCCTATGAACACAGGCACTTTCTACACTGATAAATGTTCTGAAGACCAGAAAAATGCTTCCTGATTAAAAGCACTCTTTGGGCTTTGTTAGGTTCACATCTTCATCTTCTGCTCTCTGCCTCTTTTCTTCATTAAGTACAAATGGATTTTATCTATGCCACTTACAGCATCTAATTGGTGTAGGTCCTAGTTTTGCCATTGGTTTTCTAGAGAACTGGCTTCTAGCAGCCTCAGTACCTTGAGGTGTTCAGCACTCTTCAGTTTAGGTACCCTTAGGTTTAGGTACAGTTTAGGCAAGCATCTGTCTCCATGTCCCCTTTTCATGCCAAAAATATCGCACCCCCTGATAACCATAACTGAAGGTAAGGTTCATTTTCTCTGATCAGTGGCCCACAAATTAAGAGCCTCATCCTGCGGTGGGACTACCCTGTGGAGACCTGAGTTCCGTTTTGTCAGTGATACATCCAGTTAGCTATAAGACTCTCACTTGGATTCCTTTGCATTGCTGTGAAACCACAGAGTGTGGTACTGCGCATAAGCATCACGACTCAAAGCTTCTGCATTTGGGCTGAAAAGAGGCAAGCAGTAACTGTCTGGAGTTGGATGCTGAATGTTATGACTTCTTTTCTGTAATTCTGTGCTCCTAAAAGCACCTGGTTGAGTCCAGAGGCACTTTGTTAACCTCATCACACTGTTCTAGGAATTCACATAGTTGGCTAAAATCAATGTATCTGGCTCAAACCTTGGCAGAATGGCTGCCTGCTTAACAAGCAGACACTGTGCCCTCTTGAGGTGGGGGAGTCCTGCTTCTGTTTTCTCCTTGCCAATACCATGTGCCCATCTTCTGACAGAAGCTCCATGTCCCTTAGCTCCCAGAGAGATGTGGAGAAATTACTGCAGGATTTCCCGTGGCAGACAGACAGGAATTCACTTGGGAAAAGAGGATGTGTTCAAGGATAGAAAACCTATGAAAAATGTCTATACATTAAGTTGAAAGTAAAGAGGACAAGGGAACCTTGCTGGAAGTTTCCAAAGACTTAGAGAAATACGTACAACTTCTAGAGTCCCAGATGTGTATGGTGCATCTCTGCCAATGAATGAAGCAGTGCCCAGGAACATTACCAGTCCTGCTGAAGTGTTTTGACAGGACCTGGCCTGCTTTTTGTCTGTACAGACAACAGCCTGGCAGACTTTCCCGGGCATGTCTCCGGCATGCAAACAGCAGGGACCATTCCCTGTGGGCTGTTCGCAGGCAGCCAGACTCAGAAACAGGCCATTCCTCGCCAGCTGGAAGTGTGGAGAAGCATTTTTAATTCAATAGTACAGAGTTCCTGGTAACTGTGATAGTAATAAACTTTAAAAGGAGCAAAGTTTTTAGAGAAAATTATCCCTAGGACAAAGCATTAAATCTTGGTGTGCTGGGTGCTGGGCTACCTGTAGCTATCCTAGACCAGCAGCACTGAATTTATGATTTACTGATGTGCTTTTTTTCAAGACTCACTTTTTGGTCCTCTGGTGCTTTTGCAGGGATGGGGAGCAGAGTATCATCGCCAAGATGTTACAAGCACTCCCTGCTGGATTGAGATCCACCTGCACGGACCATTGCAATGGCTGGATAAGGTGCTGACACAGATGGGCTCACCTCATAACCCCATCTCTTCAGTCTCTTAAGAATCATCTCTAGAATTCCCTTAGGATGGATGCTATTGCAGGCAGTGGCTTATAGGATTTCCAGTGAACAGAAGCTTCTATATGTAGATGTATGCAGATGTAAATATATCTATACATAGTCTTCTCTCCTATTTTTTTTTTCATGCTACGTTTTGTGGTTTCTAGTTACTCTGATGCCAGTACAATACGTTTAGGAATTCAGGTATAGTATATCTGTTCTCAAAATAAGCCAAGTTCCTGCAAAAGTGTCAAGCAGTTTTTGTGAGCATCTTCATTCCCCAGCCAAGCCAGTAAACAGTGCAAACTCTCAGCACTTTCACATGGATTCAGAAACCTGGCTGTAGCTGTTTCTAGTAGGTGAAATTCACCCTTCTGCAGGCAACGAAAGTCAGATCTCGGCACCATTCATATTCATTTTATACCCTTACTTCAGATCTAAGAGAGGACCTTAGGTGGTGCACAGGACTTAAGCATAGAGATGACTTTTATCCAGTGAACTGAAGGATTAAACAGCAATTCCAGTCTGTCTCCATACTGCGAAGCACTGTGAGACAACAAATCCCGTGAGGAGCTGAGACCCCTGGGTTTGGCAGGAGGAGAGAGCCCTTGGGATGCCTTCGGCTCTGGCGCCTTATCAGAGCATTCTGGACACATCTGAGTAGTCCGATACACTTAACACAGTAGTTTATGGTACTGCTGCACTGAAAAGCAACAAGCTCCTAAGAAAAAAAATTGAAGTAAATGCCTAGAAGTTTAAAATCTAATTAACTTCCAGTGCTTTTTTGCAAAGTGCATACATACTTACATATGTATCCGGCATGTAAACTGAATCCTATCCATTATACAGTATTGATGTTGTTTGTTTCGAAGTTAGGACTGTCTGTAGTTAGACTACTATGCTGATACCAAGGGTACGTCTAAAAGGGACTTGAACTGTGATTGAGGAAAAGGAAATGAAGTGTGCTTTGAAGAACCGAGAAATTATATCATTCAGCTCAGGACAGTCTGCGCTGGGAACGGGAAGGCCCACGCTCACAAGGTACAGTGAAGAGGAGGTGAGAGGCAGTCATGCTATGCCCTGCACTGTGCCAGTCCTCAACCTGACTGCAGTGCCCTGGTTCGGCAGAGGGGCTCCTGGCACTTCGTACATACCCATGGATGGTTTCTCATCTTGGATAGAGGCTCCAGCATTTGCAGTGTTGTGGCCTTGCCTGCACAGGATGGTGAGGTAGCATAAGCCATAAACAAGAGAAATCTATATGCAAAGCTTTCTTAACAGTTCCTTGTCTGTGGTCCTGTAGCAGGAGGAATTATTGTCTGTACTGTCATCCCCAGAGCCAGCCTTTCCAAATGCTGTTCTTTTCTGGGGAAGCAGGTGAAATGCTACTCTGTTTTGATGGTCCCCATTATCTTGCTGAAAGGGTAAAGGATTATTTCCATCCAAGCGTAACAGGCCCCTGAAAACTGCTTTGGATTGAGGGTCAACAAGAGTGGTAACTTCTCAAATCTCACACACTAGAATTACACTGAGCAAAATACGTTTTACAGAATATTTCTTTTCTTCTCACACAATATCTGGTGCTACACATTTCACTGCTTAATTACAAGAGGATACGTGAAATCTTCAGGTACATCACATATGCAAACCGAGTAATATTCACTGGAAAGACTTTCTGTGTCTTTTAGATGCTATATAATGCCTGTTACAAGGTGGCAGTTATGAACAGAGCAGAAGAATGCATAAAACAGAGGGGTTACTTCCTTTAGCACGCCATCAGCTGCCTCCAGCATTGGCAGGGCACAGGAGGACAGATGGTTGTTAAGTTCGAGCAGAACTGCAGGTTTTATAGGAAGTTCATAAATATGAAGAACTCTATTCTGTCACCATTTGCCATCAACATCATCAGCGTGGAGCAGGAAAAGCATTACCTGTGGCAGTGATTCCAGTACAAATGTTCTACCCAAATTCCAGACGTGCCACTTACTGCTTAGCAGACTGGAGAAAGATGGGTTTGGAAACAGACCTCCTCAGCTCCCTTGGTCTTCAGTGTCACTGTTTTGAGCTGTTGGTAGCATTGTTTTCAGGGTGTCTGTTGTGCCCTTTCCCCAGTTATGCTTTTCAAATTACTTATCCCTTTATTTAGCAGCTAAGGACAGGGAACTCAGCTCCCCTATCCAGGATTTAGCTCTGTCCTTCATCCTAACTTCTTCCTTGCCTCTTAGGCTGAAACCTCCTCCCCTCCTCACACAAAGAGAAGCATAAGTGTTGCTTTTAGACATCGCCAGCATTGTCTTCTCTTTCCCAGAGCAAAGGTGGCGGTGCTAAGGTGCACTGCTCTTGGGCGGCTCCAGAACCCAGTTTCCTGCTGATGCTGCAGAGCAAGAAGTGCAGACAGTGAAGATAAGCAGGTTTTCTGAGCCATCGTTCATCTCATCACGAGGTCTTTCAGGTGGATCAGATACACTGCACCCTGAGCATTCTTCTGTCTACCCACTGAGTGTAAGGGGAACATGTGGTCAGAGGCAGACTGTTACACTGGATGCATCCAAAAGGAGGTGAGGTGAGCACGTGGGGAGGTGGCCTCACAGCCTGGTAATGATGCCTCTTCAGTAAGTGTCTGTGTTGTTTAAATGCAAGTTGGTAAATTCAGAGCAGCTTTTCCATCCCTGTATTTCTGCTCTTGCAGCAGTCCTCACACAGGTAGCCCTTCTGGCCTCAGTGCAGTCCCCGTGTGTGTCTCATTAAAGGCTGTCCCCTTAACGTGCCCTCCCTTGTAAGGAAAGAAACAGGCATTTCTGGAGTGCTCTTCTTCTGACCTACTTAATGCCTACATTAAGATGAGACAAATCATTTAACTATTTGCTGAAAGACCCTCTGCGAGTCTTCTCTAGTATGAGAATTAAAAATTAAAAAGTCAGGTTTCTCATAATTTATAGCAAGGTACCTTTCTATCGCACTGTAATGCCTCCCCATTTTCAAAGGAGATCTTTTGTGCTCTAAGATCTTCATGATCCCATCACCCTGTGTATTCAATTTATAACCTTTAAAGGCATTCATTAATACCCAAGCTTTTGAGATGGACTTCCTGAGGGATTTAAAACCACTTACAGGGAGACTGCTTAGCTGAAGGCAGATTTTTTAAACGTCTTTTGAGCCATCAACATCAAACCCTCCTGAAGGTTTCTGTGGAGAAGTACTATGCATCAGCAGGCAGCCATGGGCATTTGGTCAGGCTGTGGCATAAAGAGCATCCATCATGATACTCAGACCTCTTGTTTTCTTATTAAATAGTTAAGAAGAAACTCTCTAATTGCTGCCAGTTCATCAGCAGCACCAGTATTAATGTGCCGTTCACGTCCAGAGGAGACTGATGCAGGTCTTATGCTGCTTGAAGCCATTCCAATGGCACTGCTGCTCTGCTCGGACCCAAATCTTGCACTGCAACAGACGATCAAGACATTATGGCAATGGCTGGAGCACTCAGAAGTGCAGCACGGGCTTTGCCTCCCTGTCAGATCCCTGCTTACAGAGAACTCAGCCAGCAAGCACAGTGTTGACCCTTCCCATAGCCTGAGCAGCCTCCTTGGAAAGGTCTCTGCCTCGAGCAGGGCATCAGAGTGGGTGTCCCACAGAGATCCCTTCTAGTTTACATTGTTCTGTGGCTCTGTGCAGACGTTCAGTGGTAACTGGTTGTCACAGGCAGGAGCTCTTTGTTAGTGGAGACAGTGTCAGGATGAAGCATGCTTATTTACCTTCAGCTATTTCTGCTTGAGTTCAGTGCAGGACAGAGTTGTTAGATATTAATGTTTCACGAGTATAAAACCAGCACTGGAAATGTCTCTCATTGTAAACATCATCCCATCACATAGCTCTTAAAATGGAGCAAATCAGACATTTGTGACTGCAGCTTTGTCTAATCCACCCATGTTCCTCTGTGCTTCTGGCATGCATCCGTGGCTGATAAGTGCTGCGAATCAAAGTCTCAGCAGTACCGCACAAACCACTGGATGTGCAGGGGCTGCTCAGGCACTGATGTCAGCTCTTTGTTTGGATGCAATCAAGGAGCTTGATAGACCTTAGTAGACTTTGAAGGGGTCTCAAGTGCATGGCTCTTTATTGGCTTCTCTGGTGCTGAAAGCCTGAATGGGCATTTAGTCTTTGTTCAGTGAAGAGAAATTGCTCAGTGTCTCTGTGCAGACAGTGTGCACCAGCATAAGACGCAGCCTTTAGTTTGTGACCATCACCAACTCACGGGAGCTCCAGAGTGGCCAGGAGCGACCACGATCCTGTTGCCTGTTTCACCCCAGGGCTTTCCAACCCACTTGCCTGGGTGTGCTACACGTTGCATTGCCATACCGGAGCCACACTTACCTGCTAGGGAGGTGAGGCATGAGTCCAACCAAGGGGACACCCCCACTTGCAGCTGGGTTAGGCTTACAGAGCTGGTGCCTGTACAGGTAACGAGGCTGAGTTGGAGGCCATGTCTCTTCTGCAAGACAAACATAACCACTATGTCCTCCAGTCAGCTACTCATTCAATATAGCCAATGTGAACACTTGCAGCTAATTGTGAGCAGTTTTTTGATCTTCAGTCATAGTGTTTTTATTATCCATGGATGCTGCTATTTTATAGTTCGTGTTAAGTCTTCAAATAATACTGCATATGAATAGCATAGAAAGAAATAGACCAACCAGTTAGTAATTTCAAATACAGACCTCATCAGCAAAGAAAAGCTAGAAAAAAATAGATAAAGTCTGACCCATTGCACTTCCACTGTAGCGAGCACATCATCTGTTTCGAAGTGATTTTTTGATGCTGGGCTGTGTGTTACATCGTACTGATTTACAGTTAGGTCCAAGAGATGCTTCGCAAACAAGAGAGCAAGGGAACAAACATAACGGTAAGCAGAGAGAAGGCACCTCTAGATAATTTTTTTCACTTATTCAAGCAATTGGAGTTCAGTTTTTAATTATCTGTAATACTTTATAAGTACAGGTTAAGCATACCACAGCGTGTTTTCTTCAGGCAATTCAGTGTTAGCAGTTTAATCCGTCATTTCATTATCACCTCTGTGATTTAAATTGGGCTGAGAAGTGAGACAAGAAAGTGAAGAAACAGGCCTTGGCGTGGATTAATGAAGCCATAATCTTCATAGAATCACCAAGGTTGGAAAAGACCTACAAGATCATCCAGTCCAACTATCCACCTACCGCCAATAGTTCTCACTAAACCATGTCCCTGAACACATCTAAACGTTCCTTGAACACCTCCAGGGTTGGTATACACCTTGCAGGGATGTGTGCAGCCAAGGGGCCATAATGGTGGATTTGAGCAAGGTGTGGTTTTTTATGTAAAGTGCTAGCTATCACAGCCTGGGGCAAAAAAGAACTGTGAAATACATAAAGATTTAATGGTACCACTTCTGTCTACAAACAATTCTGTCCTCTCTCTTTTCCATCACAGTCAAGGCAGAACTTCTTCACCACCTGGAAGGAAGGAAGTAGTATTCACAGATAGTGAGATTCTGTAAAAACAGTGTGGATCACTGTGTAAATAGTGCTACTTGGACTCTTGCCTCTTGAGAACAAAAACCTCAGAGACGTACTTAGTTTCAGGAGCCTGAGGCATTGGGGCAGCTCAGTGTCCTCTATCAGCCCCATGCCTTGACACAGGTAAATACAACCACTGCTAATCAAGTGGATGTTTTCCCAAGCACTCCTCCTGTTGCGTCTGATTTGAGGCCTCCTGAAGTCAATGTGTTTAGCCTGATGTTTGAACAGTACACTTCTCAACACACTCCATTTTCTTTGGCTGGAACTATTCTATTGTAAAAGGGATTATTCACGTCTTGTGTTTTACTGTTAATAAAGTTATTTCTGATTTAAGAACTCTGCCTTGTTCCTTCCTATTTTCTTATTTGAAAGAGATTAACTTTGGAAAGCTGTAGGTCCCCATCTGACAAGCAATGACTTCAGAAACCAGAGCTTTTAGAAAGCCTTTATTCATACAAGTCTTATGCAAGAGGATCAGGGGGATGTCCCAGCAGAATGGGATGCTAAACACTGGAAAATGGATTGAAAATTATAACGGCATAAAATGTGCCTGGCATTATGTATGTGCATCCCTCTTTAGCTCTCCTGTGGTAGATCTGAAGATTCAAGAGGATGGTTCAGCTTACTTTGAGAAGAGGCCGACCTGATCCTGGCAGGCAGTTCAGTGCCGCCCTATGCCAGAAGCCCAGACTGTGGACCAGCAGATCTGCATTCGTGGGAAGACAGATCTGCAGTTGTGCAGGTTGAAGGAAAAACATAGGCAAATGTTCTGTGTTATACAAGTCAGGTTTTAGTTTTCCAAAAATTCATAATTTGTGTTCTGCAATAGCAGAAACAAGAGCAGATAATGGTCTTGAAACCATGTTGACACTGCTGGGTCACACACCTGAGAATCCCATTTGACACTGCCCAAACAGGACAGGACAGCCCAGCTATCCCAGCACATCTGATGTCTACAGCAGCCCGTAGGGCACTGGTATCACAGACCACTGGAAATACAGGATAGCTGAGATGCACATCTCTCCGCAGATCTTCAGCAACTTGCATTTATTTAGAGATAACTAACTTATTCAGCACAGTCTGCTTTAACACGCACTCTCTGTGCCCCTTCTCTGCCCTGTGCTGCCCCACCATCTAAACACACCAGCTTCAAGACAGCCATGCTCATGCTTGGGTGAGTGCTACATGACTATGTGAGAGCTGGTAAACGCGTTATCTTTTTGAGCTGTCTGGCCAGACCATGCTAGTTTTGTATGTGCGCATCCATCTGTCTGTCAGGACTACGTGCTGTAACTTAGCTATGGGCTGTATATGGGAACAAAGAGAAGAAGTAGGCTCTTACCTACCAGGCTGCAACAGGACAGGCTATATCCCAAGGTATGCTGAATTTGGCTACCATCTAGGAAATGTGCAGCCTGCCATAAAACCAGGAATTGCAAACGGCCATGGCATGCAGCGCCTCTGCTACTGCCCACACAAAACACCAGGGGGAAAAGAGAAATGTAAACCTTTTGTTAAACCTCATCTGGAAGCAATCCACGAAAGGATAAATGTTTATAAGCATCTAAAGGGAGTTGGGAGGCAAACAGATGAGGTAGGCTCTTCTCAGTGGTGTGTAGTGATAGCACAAGGAGTAATGGCCTAAAACTTGAACACAGGAAGTTCCATACTAACATGTGGAAGAACTTCCTAACACTAAGGGTGACGGAGCACTGGAACAGGCTGCCCAGAGAGGCCGTGGAACCTCCTATGGCAATATTCAAGACCCACCCGGGCACCCACCTGTGCAACTTACTGTAGGGTACCTTCTTTAGCAGTGGGTTGGACTCTATGATCTCTTAGGTCCCTTCCAACCCCTGCAAGTCTGTGAAAAGAACATATATTTTGTAGTGTGCAATGACGCCTCATTGTTTGGTTAGTTTTCAGAAAGACATCAAAGTTTGATGCATGTGGAGAATCCAACATTTGAATTGCTTGTTTCAGCGGTACAGGATTATCAAAAGCTTGTCCACATATGGCTGTTCCAACCAGATTTACTGCCATTTTCATTTATAACTTACCTTGGATCTGAGACTTAATAAAATAAAACTGAAGTATTCTGATGTGCACACCTGCACTGTGTTAGATAACTGTGTAACACTAGATAACAGGTAGCTGAGCTGTATGAAATGCTTGCAAAATGGACTTACACAACTTACTACTGTTAAGACATCCAGGCACTGCATTAAGTTCTGATCAGATGCGCGTACACCACAAAGTTTAAGGAAGGCACGTGAAATTCTTTTCCGTGAGAAACTGACCACTGTGAAATCAATATCAGATGTCTCATCTAGTTACCAGAACAGAATCATCATCTGAAAATAAATTTCATCCTAGAAAGCTATTTGCCCCAAGAGGAGTACAGATTCAGATTCAAAGCCACTTCCAAGCCCATATATGACAGGACTGTGAGTGAACAGCCAGCAATTATCTACGAGGGTAAATGACAGCTGACCAACTGACTGCCATCCACAACACAAAGCCTAGCTCCGCAGGCAAAAGGGGAGCAAACAATATGTATCCTGACTTTTGCAAGGTCTTTGATATGACATCCGGTAATAACCTACTCAAATCGGTGATGTATGGACTGGATAAACGGGCAGTAAACTGAGTAAAAAATTCACATCCTGCTGTTTGATCACCTTTAAGACTTTTAAACAAAACACCACTGAAAGAGGCTGCAAAAACTCCTGGAGATGCTCAAAACCCAGCTGCATGAGGAGGCCAGGCCAGGTCCAACATACGTAATTCTACTACAGATTTTGAAGTGGCTTATACCTTTCATTCTAGAAGCTCCTATGTTTTACAAACTTAGAAATATGCAAAAATAAGAAAAAACCCACAACCCAAACTACAGCTTAAATGCCCCTCCAAATCAGATTATTAATACTGGAATGGTTTAGATGGAAGAGTTTTCCTTTCTTCAGAAAAAGCCTTATATCAGTACAGCACATCTTCCTACCTGCTAAGGCAAGCATATTACATAAAACAAAAAGGGTGTAAGTTATCATTCTGTTGGTGAAAAACAAAACCTGATCACTTTTTCCAAGTAGTAGTTCCTAAGAAATGCAACAGAGAAAAGTGTAGGAACACAACATGAGTTAAATAGAATACAGACACAATTACAATGAGAAAAATCACAAGTAAGGACTCCAAATACTACAGGACTACATGCAGAAATATTTTGAAAGCTGAGAGAGCAGTGTCTCAAAAAAGTACAATACATATAGTACAATGAATTATGTGTAATATAATAAAGAATGAATTGGTATTGAACAGATGCAGAGGGACACCACCAACTAAAACTTCTGAAAGCATTCCATTATAATCACTCTTGTTCACCCAGTAAGAGCAAATGCTCTTCGAGCACGTTTTACATGTCACGTCTTCCTTGCGAAAGAAGAACTGAAACAAATACCTTAAGAATTTAATAATGACAGGTAATATGATAAAACCAGAAACGGGAAAGTGGAAATAACTGCCAGTGATACTGGCAAAGGCCAAGTTGGGTACCTAGGAATTACTTCATTTTTTAGAAGCGTCCAGGCAGAGCTGTTTGCCTAAATGCTTTCGTAAGATGAAACTCTGAAACAATAAAACAAATGCTTCCATGTAATGGGCTGAAATTACACATTTTCACAAATATTCTGACACGAATAGCGATTAATTTTGCTTAAAAGCTAAAATAACCTTAGAGTGGGAACGCAACAGTTTTAATGTCACCTAGCCAGAGCTAGCCATTTTAATACAGAAAAAGAAACACAAAGCAACATACAAATGTAACCCAACAACATCAAACAAAAATCAAAGGAAAAAAAACCAAAAACCAACAACATAGATTTACTCAAACACTTATTGGTCCAGAATTGTTGGTACAAAGTTTTTGGATCTCTTTGTTTAAAGAACAACTTATACAATGCTGAATACAAAAATCCCTACTGAACAATTTTTATACATACAAAAAGCACAGCTTATAAAAACCCATAAAACTACAACACTCCTGAACAGATATTATTCAGTGGATCAAACTGCTACAATATCAAAGTAGTACTTCAATAAGCACCTCCACCATTCAGATAGCTTCTATTAGGAAATAAGGTTTAATACAAAACTTGGGATTCATTACTTAGATAATAAAGTGTTTGGATTCTTAACCAAATCAATTGCAAGTTCATCTGAATTGGCTGAAAACCTCAGAAGTCCAGCACTTGAGCTGATTAGGTATCAGTTGTCTTACTAAAATAACTTTATACTTTTTTGGAAGAGAAAGAATACATAAGGAAAACAAATGCACAAACCCATTTCACATTTTGGATGCATTTGCTGTTAAAAACCTTAAGCATTTAAGTTAAAAGCTTTAACTTATTCACTCAAAAATGAGAATACCACTCATTTACGTTAAGTTATGTGATTTCACGTGTTACAAGTTGGCCCTCTGAAAGAACTTCACAAAACAAGGTCCAACTCTCCACTGCATACGTTACATCTCTAACTCTTCTCAAAAGCACTTTTCTATTTCTCCCATTTGGAGATTTTGAACACATATTCCTTTACATGCTTTGCACAGACAGTGAAGCATTTCAAACCTACTCAACTTGCATATAATGAATACAAAGCAGGAAGATCACCTGATTTACACTTTTCTGAGCCACTGGTTGACTTCTTGATGGCATGCTGTCTTTAGCCTTTAGTGCAAGATTATACTGGACATATGCTTCTCGTATCCCTGAGGAATTGCTGTTAAGTCATGCCACAGGACTGGCTCAAACTGGACTCTATTTCACAACTTCCATAGAAAGTAACTGACTTCCTTCAATGATTGTCATCAAAGAGTGACTTGTTTAACAGTAAATCTTCATATAGAAAAATGTTAATTCAGTGGAAGACTTTGGTAGGAAAAGGGTGTACAGCTAAACATTACTGATATAAACAAATTTCCATTAAAAAGAAAAATCAAACTAAGTTTTAAAAAGAATCAAAAAGTACTCCTCCAGATTTGCTCACAAGTTCGCAGACACCCAAGCAGCTCAAAACCTCAAAAGTGCAAACAAGAACCAAGTAAAATACATGACAGCAGCTTTACTTTTCCTTTTAACATTTAAATTCTTTATATTTAAAGAAAATATACATCCCAGTTCTCCTTCAGCACCAGACGCATCAGCAGGTCACTGTTCTGATTACCCAGGTGCTCCTTGAAACTGCTGCTGCCGTTGTTCCAAAGCCTGTTGACTTAACAGCTGCTGTTGTTTCTGCAGAAACTGCACTACTTCTGGACTTCTGAGCAGGGACTGCAAGGAAAGAAAGTAGACTTGACTTTAAAGAAATCAGAGAATTGAAATATCAACCTTAGAGATGAATTACAAAACATGTTCACAAAAGTATCTAAAAGCTGCTGCAGGACATCAGTGGGTAATTGCAACCAGCATTAACAGATAAATTCTGAATCTGATTATAGAATAAGAAACACGTAACATTAAAAAACATACAAAATAGTGAGCAATATGACATACTGAAAACAAATGCATTTCAATTGTGCTTCAGTTTTTGAGCCAAATTCCACCTTCCCTGCTGCATACAGTACTTTTGAGCTGTAATAGCTTAAGTAACTGTAACTGTGTAGCAAAGCTCATGAACTCCATAATTTCCCAACAATTATCAAAAAAAGTAGTCCAGCCACAAGGAATGCATTAAAAAAAAACCTCTGCCTTCAGTCAAAAGATAAGAGTATCTAAAACTGTTTGCCTCTTAACCCCTAACCTAGAATGGGAAAGCCAATTAGGAGCTGATTAGATGAACACATCTGAAGAAATTCCACTGCTGATCATGAAGCCAATTATCACTGGACATGAGATTTTAAGAATAAACTCCCTTTAAGTCAGCTTAGATGAAAGTGAATGAACAGAAATTTGCTGAAACAAGTGGAATGAGAGAGACAAGCCTAAAGCTGCAGATGGATACTTGCAAAGAGCACTGCTTAACCCATTCCAAACAGTTACAGCCTGCCTTACAACTGGGCACTGTACATTCTCATTCCTGCAAGGTGGCAGCACAAGTGTTTGTAAGGCCAGATGGCAGTTCAGGTTAGAAACAGAACCATCCAAAATATAAAGCAGGAAAAGGGTTATTTTTCAGCTGAATTAATTCCCTAGGCTAGCTGTTCATTGAGCACAGTGGACATCTCACTGCATCAGGTATTGCAACCCTGCAGCTCAGATTTTCACTGAAGGGGACCAGCAGTTTCCAGGTAAGGGCAGAGAACTTTATGCTATTAGGAGGCAATTATGCAAAGATTACAGCTGAAAACAACAGTTCTTCATACAACTTAAACCTCCAACTGCACTGAATAGGTTAGATTAATAACAACTAGCTCACTGAACAGATGTGCAGCCTGCTTCTCCATAGCATATGTTAGCTTCCTCAAGTCACTTCACTGCACAGGGTAGTTCTGTTTTACAGCATTTCAATGAATGCTTCCCCATTTTATCACCCCTGACTGCTGCAGCCTCTAATACAAAAACAACAGCACTTCCACCCACTGCTATGGATGGAGTACTCAAGAAAATAAGTCTGCACAGTTTAGATTTCTCTGATGTTTCTTTAAAATTCCTGAACAAGGGCTGCAGGGATTGTAAAACTGCTTTGTACAGCTTACAGAGAGCAGGCAGACTGTTCTATTAACCTCTAGTGGAAGGAGATTGTAAGAAAATCAATGAAGTAGAAAGAATTGCAATGAAAAAGCCCAAACAATAGTTAAGTACTGTATTATTCCCCTTCATTAGACACAATTCTTTAGGACTTACAGAAGCCACAGAAGTGTTTCAAAACTTCCTTGTAGTCTACAAATATCACATGTGATACAGTATGCTCACAGTTTGTTCCAACAAATACGTATGCAATTTTGAGAGTGATACAATAATAAGCCTAGCAAAGACACTATAGCAGAGTTTGCAGAAGAAAGGTGCATGGACTTCAAGGCTATCTGAAACTTTACAGAAAAGTTGGGTGAATTAATAGTAACAATAGCACCTAGTACAACAAAAACCCCCAACTTCAGTTAACAAGGCAAAGATCAATGAATTCAGCAATCTTTGTATTTCATGCAGCAGAGTCAGACACCGAAACCGCAATATATTTCAAATCTGAAAATATGCACACACATCACTGAACTGATTTTTATCTTTCACAAAGGGTGACAGTGAAACATGGCTACGCTGCCTTTGAGTTTGAGACCTCTAAGAAAAATATAACTTACCAGCCTCTTTTTATTCAATACTTGTTCTAAAAGAGTCGGTCTTGCTGGGCGATCTCCAATGGAGCCTGTTCTCTGTTTTGTAGCAGAAACTGAACCTTCAACACAATCCTGAGCATTAAAGACAAAACAAAATAGAGAAGTGAGAGTATAAAACCTGATATCATACACTTACTTTTTACTGCAGAAGAATCTTAAGAGTAAAGAATCTATTCCCCTTATTGACCTGCAGAGGAAAATAACAGCAACAGAATGCAATTGTGTTTATTCATCATTTGGTCTCTTTCCACACTATCTTCACTGTTCCATCAGTCACAGCAACACAGATGAGTTATATTCTTCTAAACTGCTAAATGAACCAAGTTAGGTGCTCAAGACATGTTTCGATGTTGTACTGAGGGACATGGTTTAGTGGGAAATATTGGTGATGGGCAGACAGTTATAATGCTAATCTTATGTGTATCACACTCACAACTTAGGACACCCTTTTTTGGCCTTTTACTACTTCACCCCTCTGGCCCAATACCCTCTCCATCCTTACAAATCTCTTTATCAATACTTCCTTTCCACCTGAAAGGGTTAAGTTAAGAACAAAAAATCATCTAACCCAATTATCTTTCACTTCAACCCTGCCACAAAGGTGAGAAGTAAAACTTCTATTAAGAATCTGACTGCAGAGGTGTTTGTCAAAGCCACAAAAGATACTGCCAGTGCCGCAAGACAGTGTGTCAAGTTTAGCACTAACTATCATAGAATGGTTTGGGTTGGAAGGGACCTTTAAGATCATCTAGTTCCAATCCCCTGCTATAGGCAGGGACACCTCCCTCTA
>JANHGO010005511.1:0-22934 GCA_024606505.1 Aquila spilogaster
TGAAACAATGAAAAGTGAAAAAGGTATTTTGTGTCATGGATCTCTACAACTGTTGAGACTTGCTGCTTCCCAAATCTTATATCATCACCTAAACTAGCTGATGACTGGTAAGCATTGTGTTTTGGTGTGGCAGTACCCCCAAACATTTCATGATCTCACTGGAGGACTTCCTGTGCCTCTCAGGAGGCGAGAGTCAGAGATTTATCCATAAAAGTATAGGCAATTAGGATTCTCCAGCACACACTACAGATTTTATGGTGGAAATTGCAAGCACAAGAATGAAACTTTCAGTTCTAGGAGCCTGGACTTAGAATATTCAGGGTCATTTGTGATCCACAGCCTCTGTGTCTTCTATAGTTTTTTAAAAACTCCTCCTGCTCTTAGAAAACAAACCAAACAAACAACCTCTCATCTCATCCTCTTGCTTCCAAAATTGATTAGAGCAGTAGATATTGTGTCTATGTGGCCAGTCCACATCACTTTCTCTCAACTGTTCCCACATAGCATGAAGTCTTAGTGGCTGCTACCATCTCTTTGGGCCTAGGCCACATCACTGGCATTTTTCCCCTCTAGTAGATTGCACATTAAAGAACAGGGAACTACAATGAATACGAAGTCACAGGTCAACGTTTTCTTTCTTATATTATACTTAGATAAGTATAATGAAGGGGAAAAAAACTGTGGGAGGCAAACTGTAGTAGAAATGCAGGTCCGTGTAACATAGAATTGTGGAACAGATTGGAAAAGATGGTGCAAGTTAAAAGTGTAGCTATAGCAAGCTTCTTTGAAGCATGTTTCTTGTGGGTCTATAGTTAATGAGGGTCTCTCTATCAGAGACACCCATGTCAACCATTGACAAATGTCTCATTCCTTCCAATTCTAATGATAGAGCACAATAAAAGGAGGAAGGGAGGAGAAAAGGAAAAAAGAGGACAGAAAGAAAGGAAATCACATATAGCACTTAGTTTAGTAGTTCAAGCGTGAGGAAGATGCGGGAGGCTGATCTAAACATCATAAATTTGAATAGTGAACACTTGTTGTTGTTAATGTGACTCCAGGTGGAGTCTCTCTCCAGGGTGAGAACAGCTTTACTATAGCTGTGAATTGGCTTACTGCAAAGATAATATTTCCACTGTTAGGCTTGCTGTTCAGTAGTCAGCCATTCATTCAGCCCACCCTTGTGTAATGACAAAACCAATAAGACTCTGTAAAAATGAGGGCTGCTCTGAAAGTAATGCCTCCTATTTTATTAGTTTGGCCCATGACATCAGAAACAGGTGTTGGTGGTATGTTAGTAGAGGTCAAATATTCCCAATCTGTATGTCCTTACATATTGCTGCAATGCAACAGTTGGCAGCAGAGGGGCAGTCTGACAAAACAGCATCCAACGTGGAAGTGCAGTTGGACTGAAGGTGTGTCACTGCATTCCTCCATGCAGAAAAATGGCACCCATTGACATTTATTGATACTTACTGAGCATTTCTGGAGACCTAACAGTGAATGTGAGCAGTGGATGTGAGGTGGGGGGGGTGGTATGTTTCAGCAGTGGTGACAGCGTTGTGAAATACATCCATGTTCCAAACGGCCATGCGCTGTTGTCACACACCATGATATGAAGAGCATCTTGATCAGATCAGCTGTGCGAATCAACTAACAGTGGTGCCTGTGTTGAAAAACACTGTACAAATTCTCAGCTATAAAACAATTAAAGAGTATTATTGTACTCTATGTATCTGTTGTAGTTTCCATGGAACTAAGTATGAGGCATTACTTCCAGGGTTACCTACGTACGTATCCAAATGACATTTTGCTTCCCAACAAACTTTTGCTCCATTCACAGTCTAGAATGAATGGTTCTACTGCAAATGTAAGGACAAAATACTGCTGTCCATCACTGTGGAATCTGGTCCCTGACCTGTAACGTCAGCAAGGTCCAACTCCCTGATGTGAAGACCTTTGTGCACGTCTGCATTGGTGAATTGCAGATCATCACATCCTAATACACGATAGAGCTCAGCTTTTCTCGTCTATTGTCACTGGCATAGGTGAGCTCATTAAGATAAACCGGTCTGCAGTAAAACAACTTTTATTGACAGTTGTATACAAAAAGGCAAAATTTAACTGGGGTGGTGGGAAAGGTAAGACAGCATGAACTAAGTGTTCCACACTCTAAAATTTCCCAACACTATTAGAGAACAACAGGATACCATATGATTTGTGCCTAGTTCAGGACAGCAGCTCCCTCCCTCCTTTCCTATCTAGTGCTTTCTCAGCCAGTTTTCTCATATGTTTTTATTCTCAATGCAGATATTATACAGCTTAAATATACTGTATGCTTAGGCAGCGTTCTCAGAACAGGTTGATTGAAACACTACTTCCCCCCATTCATATTCACATCAGACAATAAAATGCTCATGTCTGTTACTACAACAAGGGGAAAACAATCATGCAGAAGACTGACTCTCAGACACCTGCCATGTTCACTGCCCAGAGCAAGCCCAATGTGCTATTTTGCATTATAAAGCCTATGCAGAAGTTAATGTATCCACACAATGAGTCATTATGTCTCATTAGAGGCTCAGTTTGCAAAGTCCAAAGTGTACAAATAGAGGCATATAAGACAAATCTGAACTAAGCGCTGTACCCTGCCCTCTGCCTGCACCAGTGGTTCACAGGTATCTGGTAAATGATTTATAAACTCAAAGATAACAAAGTATAAAACTGTAAAACTACCTCTGCTTTATGAAGCAAGCACTTTCTGGACAATCTGCAATGTCTCTGAAAATGTATCAAATTTTGGTGTCTGCCCTGCTGCTTACAGGTAAGTGCATGGCACCCTGTCTCACGTCAATCCCTTCTGGCTTGTTAAACAGGCAGCTGGCAAAAAAAACCCCATGATACCACTAGAACAGCCCTGATGGGAGATAATTAATGGGAAATCACTGCAGCAGGGACATATGCGAGAGTGGGTGAGCACAAGACTGCATAGCAAAGTCTGTGAAATACAGTCTTGATTCTGCTCCTTATGATTACTTCAGAACCTCTTGCTGCTGAGCCTCTCAGGTGTTAGGAGTTGAGAACACTTTCCCAACTGAAAGAGAATCTTACAGGACATTTCCCTATCTGCTAAAATTTTTTAAGAGAGCTCAGTGCTTTTTCTTTCTCTTTCTTTTTTTTTTTTTTCCTTTCTCTCCTGGAATCTTTCCTAAACGTTGTTCTGCTTTCCTCATCACTATTTATTAGAAAAAAACACAAACAATTAACACACATCTGTTTCATAGGTGATTTCATGATGTCGTGGGATGTCTGATTCAAAATTGCTTAAGGGGGCCTGCCTTTTATTTATTTATTTTAAGCTCTCATGTTTTGTGATTATTGTACCTCGACAACACCTAAACCAGGAATCACTCTGTAAGATCTGGAACAGTATGAAAATGGATGGAGCAAGGCTGCAGCATCAGCAAGGCTGAAAGAGTTCTTTTCTCAAACAGACACACACTGCTACAATCCATGCCCACTTACTTATTCCTTACTAAATTAGAACAAAGTAGGCAGGTAAGTGACTATAGACTTCTTGGGTGATTACCTGCATCATGGAAAGATGCTTCATTCATGTATGAATTAAAAGCGTTTCTCAGATCTGAGTCCTTGAAGAATCTGAAGAACTAAGGCAAAAATGGCATAATATTAACAAATATTTAATCACAAATTAATAACAGTATGTTTTGTGAACTGGAACCTCTTGCTTTTAGGCCAAAGATTAGGCTGCAAAGAGGCTCTGCAGGGATGGAAGGAACCTCTCTCTGTCTTTATACCACGTTAGAGTGCAATTAGATACCTTCCTCTCCCCTTATCTGCGCTTCCTGATCTGCTGTGCATCTGAGCTTGGACTATTCCTGAGTACTTGTCTGTCTGCTTGAACCTGACCTCCTTCTCATGGAATTCCCACTTGGAATTAAATAGGGAGGACAGCACCCTGCTGCCCCTCACGTGGAAGACTCTTATCTTTGTTCTGTCTCTCCTGTCTTTCACAACAGCCTTGTTTGCTCTCCTTCCTGGGTTCCTTTCTTTAAAAAGTGAGAACTACTTACTGCTGATTTCTAATGAGCTCTTAAAAGTTTTTATTGATTACCGGCAACAAACAGTTCAGCTTTTCATTAAATGTGAATCCTTTCAGCAGTGGAGAAGGCGGTGGTGAATTAAAACAGAGTCTGCAAGGATCACTAATGAGAAACTGACACTTCATTGCACTCTCAGATCAGCCACTATAAATCACTCCTCAATATTAGACCACCTCCACACCTCTGGGAACAGGTTTGCAGGGCTGTTTGCTGGCCTGGCCCTCTTTCTCCGATCTCTGCATAGTACAGCAGCGATGGATTGAGTGCAGGAGGTGATGTGTTGGCACCGGGATCATTGTCGAATGCTCTCAGATACCTGACTGGAGTGTTCTGTTAATTCACTCAAAGTTAAACTGATAGCCATGTGTGGATTTAGGAAGAACTTTTCACCAAGACCCACTGTGCAGGACCTCTATTTTTTAACCCTTTGTTACAGGGGAAATAATTCTTTCCCTATTATCCAGTAATTTTGCTAAATTCACCTACTATTTTACCATACCTGACAACTTTCCTGATCTCAGTGTGAACCTGTTGGTATCACACCAACATGTTCAGCATATAATTCTGCATTGTATCTGTAACTTGACTGTCTTTGCTAATGAGGGAATGAGGTATCTCTATGATTGCCAATGACTGAGCTCTCACCTCCAGTTCAAGTTCTGTGCTGTAAAGTTAAGAACTACCAAGGAATAAACACCACAGTTCTTTAAAAATAAAGAGACCAAAATTTCAAAGCCTATGAGGATTTGCACACTGTTGAAGCATTTAAAAATCAGTGACTTTAAATTGTGTAGTTAGCAAGTATTAAAAAATCTAATTTAAAGGCCTACTACCTTCCGAACAGTTCAGGATACATAGTCCATGTGCATGCACATATTTCTTTTTCACCATTTGCAAAAGCAACATATAAACATTGTGAAAACAAACCAGCGACTTTCATGCTTTATTTTTAGCACTTTGCTGTTGCACTGTGGTATGCTGAGTCCTTAGGTGTTGCAGAACAAATTGACCAAAAATAAAATAAGATTCTTAGTTAGCATTTCCCAGATATTTTACAGTTTGTAAAGATGCTTTACATGTGATTGGAAGGTTATCTAAGAAAGACCAAAAAGCTCAAACAAAATGCAACAACAGCCCAAAGCCAAGCCCTGGAGTCTGACTTTGTGAGTTGTTTCTGACTTTAAGACAGCTGAAGCATGGGGGTTTATTCTGTCCCATTCCTAACTTTAAGACACACACCTGAGCTGCAGCATTAGATTTACCTTTTCAAAGTTCCCAACACGTCAGCGTCAGCAACCTCAGCAAGGTTGAAGTATCCAAGGCTGAAGTTTAGCTCTGCTCAGGTGCTGGCTTTAAGTGCTGATAACACTGTCAGCCTTACCCCATGAGCTGACATTTTGACCAGGCAATCACCAAAGCTGATAATATGAATTACTAATCTAAAAGTAAGGGAGTCAGAGCAATTACTGGCATTTGACATTTAAGTTCCACTGATATAAATAACTTCAGCAACAGGTTTTCAAGTTGTCAGAAACTTGAAATACTCTTCAGAAATCAGAGAGAAACGAATAGCTCCAGTTTATATGAAAATGTCTTCTGAGAGTGATTGAAGTGTTGCTAAGGAATTGTCATTATTTTTTGGTAAATATCACAGTAAATCAAACACAAATCACTTTTTCCTGTGGTAGATGTACACCAGTAATAGACTGTGGTCCCAAACCATGACATCGCTCCTCACCACTTAAACATTACTGCTGATTTGATTAAAGACTGCCTGGGTAGGGGAGGACTATCCTATCTTAAAGCAAGCATACAGATTTGTCATTTTATCATTCAGCTCTACCATCAGACATGCATATGGTGGCTTGCCTTCTCTCCTCAAAGATTGCTAAGCATGCAATGACTCCTACTTCTCAGCTTTCAGAAAGAGGAAAAAAAAGTCAATTAAATTATTAGTTCCTAAATAGGCAAAGGTGACAAAATTTAATACCATACTCACATTTTCTCTGTGTGATGAAGTGGATCGCGACGCATTCATGTGGTCAAAGAAGACATTGATCTAGGAAGATTTTGCAGATGCACCCAGCTGAGTATCTTGCTTTTGAAAAGTTTATCCTTGCACAGTAGAGTTCAACTTCTGCTTAAGCCTAGCGTTAAGAGATTTTAATTCAGATTAATCTGTGGTACATGCAGGTTGATTTTATATTTTAAGTACAATTTTCTTGCTATACTGTAGTACTTTTCATTGTTATTATTATTATCTTGCCATTCAAAGCTATTTGATACACCTTTTCCATAATCAGTGCTTTCGACATTCAACACTATTAAATATGCGTTTGCTGTTTTGACAGGCATGACAAAAGTTTACCACTATTTCTGCTCTCTCAGGTTTGGCATTATACCAGTTCACCCTAATCAAAACAGAGATACTTGGAAAATATCGTAGCAGTAATGGTTGCTAGTAGTTGTTCCCACTGGACAATCTTTTGAGGTGTAGGGACAGACAAAACTACCTGCTGAAGGCAGTAATTACACAAGTTAAGCATCTGCTTGCAAAAAAACAGCCCATTTTTTCCATTTTTATTTGCTTTTCATACAAGGATGCTGAGTGAATCCCCAGAGATGATGAAAGGAGCCACTCTAGCTGGTAACAGCTGATACAGTCCTTGCAACAGTTCACTACTGCAGGCATTCCTTCTGTTTTCCCTTTGGACCATTAATCCTTACAAATGCTTTTCAAGTAACATTTTTCTAAGAGAAAAGAGGGAAAAGAGTATTGAATGAAAACATTAATGTACAATGTGTCTCACAGTTCTTAACAGTAGGTTAACTTTGTCTCTCTGGAAGTTGAAATTCTTCCTCTTTTTCAGCTCAATTTTATGCCATGTGAGCAATTTCATTAACTCTTATCTACCCACCTGCTCCCAACTCCCTCTAGCCTCACACCTAGGTGCTCTTCAGCTATGTTCTCCTGGTTCCTGGGCTACTCTTTCACAAGATGGATTGCTGCACGTGCGGCACAAACACCAAATTCATCCACAAACATTTAGTAAGGCATTCAAAAAGTGATTATACCAAGTTTGAGAAACTTAAACAGGCAAGGCAGATGTTATTTGCTGAAGACTATGTGCTACGTTCAGAGAAGATACTTGTAGATCTGGTGGCATCAGCACAGATGTCCCCTTCCACGTGATCTTTCAGACCTTGCTCTCTCACAGCTCTGCCAGAGCACAAACATTCCTCATTGGATACAGGGGCAGTCAGAGGAGACTGCATGTCAAGAATGGAAAGTTAATACCCTTAAAACACAGCACTCTGCACCAGAGGAGCCAAAGCAATACCTCACTGTCCCACCAGTGCAGCTACAAGCTCACTTTGTGAAGATGCTGGCAGTGGGGAAGGGAAACACAAAAAAACTGATCTGCTGAATGATCATTTTTTGTAGCTCACCGCAAAGCCAGAAGACCAAAGCACAGATTGGTGATAAAATTTAATGTTTAATGGCCCTTACTAACTATATATATATATTTAAACAAAAGTGAAGCCTGCTACAGAGCCAATTGCCAATCCCAGTTCAGTTATCTCAGTCCAGAAACGTAATCATGACTTTACAAAATATTTAATACTAAAGAACTCCCAAACTCACTAAAGGAAAGTTAACAGCTCATAGATTTTCTACTGGATAATAGTAAGTTGCCAGAGAAATAAAGAAATTTGGCATGAGATTAGTTTTATCTTGCGCAGCTCTGGAACAGCACTGTAGCAGCTTAATGGACAAGTTAAAGAAATATAATTTTTCTTCCCAGGCCAAGCTTTTTTTTTTTTTAAGAAAAAAAAAGAAACACCAAAATAAGCATGTTTTTGGCTATGAAGAGAAACAGCAAACATCCTGCCTCACACTGCTGCTACCCATAAGCATTCAGCATACATTTTTCTATTTGAAAAGCTGAAGAGTGATCATATTTGTTGGTGGTCAGCAAAGCAGGCAATAATAGCAAGGGATCTGATTCTATTGAGCATTGTGCATGAAAGCAAATGTCTGAGGTTCTCAGATTTCTTCCTCGGAAATCATGAATAAGGACGTCGGAGAGTGGTCGGTGAGGCAGCACTTTGCCCTGCAGAACCCCTACTGTAAGACGCTACATACATGAGTTCAGGTTCTTGGCCCATCTGTACTGAGTGTGTGCAGGGCATCCTCAGGGGTCCACTTAAACCCATTCAAACAAGTTGCAGCAGAGTTGTTTACAGATCCCAGCCTCAGTTCAGCTGACTTATCACTGTTTGAACTTAATTAGCAGCTCATTAAAAATTATATGTTTCAGACTGAAGTACTATATCAGAGCAGTGTAACCCCAAATGAATTTAAGTCTCAAAAACTGGAGACTTACAAAAAAAGTCATTTGCTGTACCAAGGCCTTTCATATGAAATTAATGAGGATTTCAGCCTTTTTTCCTTGGGCAAAATTGTCATTTCACAAAGATCCACAAGAAATTCTGCATCTAGGATGACCTTAAAAGCAGTCTAAAGCAATATAATAATGAGATGTACAATATCCTTTCCTTAGAAAATAATTTGCATGCATGCAATTTCTACACTACTACAAATGAGCATAAATACTTCTAAACCAGGAATGTTGTTAAATTTGTAGGTAAGCTTAGGTTCATTTTCTTGAAGTCTAGGTTTCTCAGTACACCTGAGACTTGCACAATGCCAACCTAAATTGTTTTTTTTTCTGTCAAAAAGTCTTTTATTAAAGATAAAGTAGTACTGTAGTATGATTGTAAACCTATCCAATTGGATTCAATAGAAGATAATAATTTATAAGAGGTGTTGTATTAATTTTAGGCTTACAAAAACATACCAAAACAAAGAAAACTTTCTGAAGCTCTCCAGTAAGACCGTCTTGGGCTTCTTTTAAATAAACCATCATTCCAAAGAAATTTTTCTTGAGTATAAAATACGTTCTTTTGTTTTTAAAGCACACATTCTAAAAATATTTTTCTAATGCTATGCATATTGCTCAGTTACCATTTCAGGAGTCCTTGGAATACCATTTCTGACAGAAGAATCAGCAAATCAGTTTATGCGACTTAAACGACAAATACCATATTCTCACAGCTACTGGGACCCAAGCAGCAGCCAAAATACATGGGGATACATGGTGGCTGAGCAGGTATTTCTTTCACCATCTTGCAGCATCTACTGAAAAAGAAAAAAAAAAATAAATACACAAACCCTGAAGTGCAGGTCTGGGACTGGCGAATAACAGGAACCCTTTGGGGGCAAGAGAGGAAACTTACCTTGTTATCAGAGCAAGCAAGGTTTCTCCATAACCACACATGGTATTCGTTCAGTATCAAAGGTCTGAATGCTCTTTTTCTGTTTCGATCTGCTTCAGATTAGTGAATCATGGACAGCTCTGAGAGACACAGCACAGTACTACATGGATTTGGGATCTTATTCCTTTGATCCTTCAATTGCCAGGTATGACTCACAGACTGACAATGCATACATGTATGTAAGTAAAACTGTCTGATACAAGAATGCTGGCAAACATATCTCAGTGGCATAGTTATAATACCATTTGTTTGTGTTTATAAGAGGCATCCTGAAAAATTAAAGATATGTTTTCATTGGCTCAGTTTTATGGTTATTTAAATGAAATCATTTTATTGGGCTAAAATCCTTCCTAGGAATGCTGTGAGAGAATTTATTAAAGTTTTGAAGAAAAGTTGTCTTTTTAAAAGTCCACAAAGACCACAAAATCTGAATTGCAGCAATATATCCTACAGAGTTGATTTACAATGCAAATGGAAACCAATTCCTGAGAAGAAAAACAAGGGGTTAAAAAACAGCAACAACACATTTATTTCAGTAACAAAACTGTATTCAACTCAAAATAAAAGCTTGGCTGAACTAAACAAAGACTGAGACATAGCAGTTGGCAAAACCAGCATTTATACATCAGTGCACAACTACATGAAATCAAGCGTCTCAGATCATCATTGAGAAATTATTTATGACTGTGCTAGAACATACGCATTTTTTGGGACATAAATGTGTCAACTTTAGGGAACAAACTCTAGATAACTGCATTTGATAAGCATATTGCAGAGTACACACATTATTCCCATTAAACATTTTTCATACCAAGATACTTCATTCCTCAGGAAAGGACAGGAGTGGGTAGAAGTAATCTCATGCAACTTCAAGTTTCAGTGCTTAAAATAGTAGATAAGAAATAGCAATTTAACTAGTCTTAACTGTACCCACCAATAGGAAAACAGGTAAACTTCACGTACTTTGAATTAAATATGCTTTGTTTTAAAAATAGCTTTCATTTTGAAAATGGGTGAAAACGTTCATTTTAAAATAAGGGTTTTTCTGAAAAGCACTTTTTATAAGACAAAACTTGATTTGGAGAGTCTCAGATCGACCTTTATAGGACTGTTCCACCTGATGGCTGGAGAAAAAGCAAAGTGGAAAAAATAGCTACAAGTCAGTTTCCCTGTCAAGCCTTTCAGCCGGCATCCTTGTGTAAATGAGAGGAAGCATCAGGATATTCTCTCTCAACTTCCAAAAATGATATGGGTAGCAATGTGCTGGGATGGCAGCGCATTTGTCTCACGACACATGGAATTACCTGAAGTCACTTTACTTAATTTTCTTGGGAAAACAAAACAAAATAAACCCAAACCCGTCTTTTCCATCAGAAAAAATTATTCAGACAGAAAATATCTAACTACCTCTAATTATAAGTTGCCCAATCCATGTGTCTGAAGGCTGTGATCCTGACAGCTGTCAGACGTACTGCAAAATGAATTATTCCTCCAGAATGATAATCCTCATGATTGCCATATGACAGGATTATAACTAGTTTACCAAAACACATTTGGAGGCACTCCTACTGAAGCACATTTATGATTTCAGAGGGAGATTGGATAAGTCCTGGACTGAAATCAAGTTCACAATGCTAGCGTGGCAGAAATTAACTTTTATGAAGGCATTGTAGAAAAAAAAACCAACATAGCCAGAAGTTTTGAAAAACATTTTTGGATAACAAAGCAATGATTTTTGACCTCATTGCTCATGATTATTTCCATTTCTGAGGTAACCAAGAAAAGGAAGCCTATTAAGCATATGCAGAAATCTGTTTCAGGGGCCACACTTCCAAAAACAAATGTTGCAAATCTGAAGACCAGAGTTGATGACAGGATCTTGAAATAGTTTTGCAGACTTATTTACTAAAACCAATTTATTCCATCTTTTCTAGTGACAACATCAGATCTTACATGGACATGCTACAACAGTCTGGGACACACCTCCAGCAACAGAGTAGGATGAACAATTAAATCCTACACATCTCATGTCTGGCGATATTAGGACCTGGAGTGTTATCTACTTGCCACAGATTACTTTCTCTCATACCATGGTCTAAACACTACAATTCACACACACAATCTTTCTCAATGCCACTTATTTTATGTGACAAAGTAGAAGTGAGATGTAAGTCATGGTAAACTGAATAAAGACATGAAGACTTAGAAGCCATTAAGTTTTACCAATTAGGTTAAAACAAAAACAAGAAAAAAAAGTTTGTTTTCATGTAAAGTGTTTTATTTTTAACCAAAAATTGCTTTTAAATATTCATTCCTGTTTTTTTTTTTTTTTTTTTTTTTTGTAACAGAAAACCACATCTTTCTTTCTCAGTATTTCACTTTAGCTGCATTTCTGAGAGGAAATTAAAACATGGAAATCAGTCACTGAGGCTGGATAGGAAGCTGATTGTATTTGCTCCAGGTTTGTCTAATAGGAAGAGTATACTTCCTACAATTCAAGTGTATTTCCAGTTTTTCAAGTACTGTGGTCAAATAGGAGTTTTAGTATGCATCTCTATTGTGTATACTTTTCTTCCTGCACTTAAAGTTCTGTACTTGAATGCCAAAAATGACTGAAACTAAACCTGCCAGCATAAGCTGCTTTTCATTACCTCATGGGAGCAGGATCTGGTGAAAACGCTTATTCACAGCTCTTTTCCTAATAAAAAGGGTGGTGACAAAAAGTGTTTTTATAGTAAACTCTTGAGCCTGTAAATTTCCCCATTCTTAACCATTAAGCCAACTTATTTCAGAATGTATTTGGAGAAAGGATTGGGCAGCCACATTTCTTTTGATGTTATTAATATATTTCTAGGTTTCTGTAGGTCTGAGGTTCCTTGCTAGTATGACTATATGCTGGTCAAAATGAATGTGAAGAAGATAAGGTTGGATATTTTAAAAAGGAATGTGTATTCTGACTTTCCAGCAGTCTCTATCACATTACTAGGTACAAAACTATCCTTAGGCCATTATTAATTTGCCTGCATAGGACAATGGGCCTGAAATTGCCATTATTCATTAGCTGAAATGGAAAATTCATTAAACACTTGAAAGAGATAAATGAGGAGGCAAGTTCAGTATGTGCCATGTAGAATTTCACATCTTCAGTCATGCCACTTAATTATGAAGCGTTCACTCAAAGATAAGGGGCAACAAATGATGCACAGACTGGGAGACAGCACCAGTTATACGCGGAGCCATGGCCATGCCCTTCTGCTTCCTGTCCTCCCCCAGCCTTGGGTGAGTCCTGCAGATCCTCAACCTCCCACTGATTTCATCAATAACAGCATTTTTGTGAGAGTCTGAAGCTTTTCAGTTTGTAGCAAAAATACAAGGGAAAAAAAAAAAAAGCAGTAAAAACAAACCAACCAACCAACGATCTGTCCCCTCTGGCTGTGCACTTTGCTGGTATTGCAGGCAGCCATTGTGCATCACTCCAAGCCGCTTGTGCAGCACTCTGAAGGGCTGTTGTTTTCAGCCCTGCCTTTCCAATCAGTGCTGTTGCTGCCAAGGTTTGGGATCTGCTTGAGAACTGTTTTCATGCACAAACGGTAAGTTAAACCAAAATCAAGGTCAGCTCAGGAGGTGATTTGGAAATGGACAACAGACATCCCCAGAGTGTGGGCGACAAAGTCCGGCAGTGAGGTGGAAGGTAAAACACAGTGCATTTCACCTCGTTCACTGTCAGATGGTGAGTTAACTGACCAATCTTTATGAGCCATTTTATGGTTGTCAGAGCAATAAAATTAGACTATCCACTGCCTTAAGTCTAGTGCCACGAGGACAGTCTTGCACAAGGCTGGCTTTGTGACCAAAATGTCAAACAAAGCCAGAGGATGCAATTTGACGGTTCTGTTGTACTTAGACATGACTAATTCCTTTAAAGAAGTTGTTCTGAAAGCCAAAGCTGCAATCTGCAAAGCTGTAGCTTCAAGCTAATGTCACTAATTCAGATAATTAGTCTTGCTGAATTAAATGGGAAGAATTGTGCACGCATGAGTAGCAGTGGAATATGAGGTGCTTATTTCGCGTTATCAAAATACATGCCACTCATGACAATGAGCAAATGGTTTTCACAGGCACTGGATATAAAAATCCTTCTTCTGCTTTTTATTAAGAATTAGGAAAAAAAAATATGTATTGTCTGAATTTGCTTCCCTTATTTTAGCTTCATGGAGTCTTTCAGCCTTTCAGCATAAGCAACTTTGAACCCTTCTTTACTACCTTTCTCCATGTCTTCATGTTGCCACCTACAGTTTTTCTCTCTTTGCTATTTCCACACAGCACAGATGCACATACAATTTCTTATTGATGGCAAAACCAGAGAACGTACCTAAAAGAAAGAGAATTTCAAGTGCAGCTCTGCTGATTATGGGGATGGAAATACAAGCCTTAGGGCACAGGACCTATGCAACTGGTGCACAGAAGAGCAATTGCTTTCAGAGCCCTGAAGCTTTGTGTCTGAACAGGTAAACTGCTGCTCTTCAAGAGCTGCAGAACCTCTGGTTAATTTCTGAATGCTCCAGTTTATGGAGGGTTTATGGAGGTCCTGGGGGAGAGGATGAGTGGGTGGTGAGAAAGCTGCATTCAGACCCATCTCTGTGCAGACATCAGTTGGATGAATGCAGGAGAATTTCTGCCAGATGGTCCTGAGCTGCCAATTCTTTTCTGAGGGATGCCAGCATGATGTCTTTCTGTGATCAGTAGAAGTACAGAAATCAGGATAACTGGGTGCCTCATGCTTGATTACTTCCTCCAGCAGAAGCTCTTCCCTAGTTGTGGCACTTGGGGGGTATCTATCCTATAGAGGAACTCAAGGGCCAAGTCAGGTCTGAGTTATGCTGCAGCCCCTTTCTCAGTCAGAGTAAATGCCTGCTCCCTCAGCTACTCAGATCCCTAATTTTACCTACCTTAGCCATAAGAAACTACCTTTGTGATCTCCGCCAGTCTGTCAAGTTCAACTATAAAACAGCCCACAGGTTAAAAAGTTACAGTGGCTAGGCTTAAGAGATAAACACATGCAGAAACAAGACAACACGACTGTAGGAGCCTTGCTTCATTGGAGAACCAGATGAAAGACTCAAGAACTATCTGATGTGACAGGGAAATACTCTCCAATAATAATAATAAAAGATCAATACTATCTGGTCTTTCTTTTAAAGATACAAGACATTTCAACCAGAAAACCATTTTAAACAAAGCAAACAGGAGTAGTTGCACAACCCAAGCAACCACTCTATAACCAACCTTACCAATGCCGAAGGAGAGATAAGTACGAAGAAACACTGTTTTATTTAAGCTCAGGGGAACAAACAAGTAACAGTATACGGAGGTAATGAGAAAATCATTGGTTTTAGGAACTGAAATGTTTTCTACAAACAGAACAAGTGGCATCTGGTTTTCAATGCATGTTCTACACACTACTTCATTGCTATGGTAATTCTTAGATTGAACCTGGCCTCAAACAATTTTAATGCAAAGGACTTTCGAGCTTGTATTACACTGCTTTTATGTACTCGCTTTGCACTTGATCTACTGTTGTCTTAATTTAAACCAAAACAGCTGAGGCAAAGTATTTACCTAATCTATACCTGCTGCTGTAATTTTCAGTGCCAGCAAAAGCGAGCAGTGTTCAAAGTGGTTTTATGTTGGCTGATTGAATATACAAACCACCCACCCAAGGCAGGTGCATAACCACTCCATGTAGAGTGGAAAATAAGTTATTACTGTTTTGAGTCATCTGTAGGAAGCAATGAGATGAGTAGCTAGAACATAAAGATAGGAAATTATCCACTATTGATAAGTCAGGAAAAGAGGTAAGCATTCTCTGCCTGTGATTATCACTTTAAGAAAGCCACAAGCATCAGCAATTACCTTTGTGTCCCAACAGCTGTTGAAGAGATCTGTATTTCAAACACACCATATGTTATTAGACCTGTGAAGTCTACTTTTTCTGCTCTACAACAGCAACAGGCAGGCTCAGTACTGCAGCTGGCTATCTTAGGGGTGAAACAAGTACACACTGACCACAGTAGTGTGAAGCTACCCCTCATCTGCCATGGGGAGCAAACTTTCCCAATGTTATTGTCAGTCCAGGCATAGGAAGGCAGGAAGGAAAAGAGCCAGCTCTTCAGCCTTCTTGACCTACCTGGTGTTATCAGCTAGTGAGCTTGGAGTGACACTTCTTGTTCAGCTGCCTTCTCCCAGCTACACAACCACTGCTGAAGTGATTTCATGCCAGTCACTGTCTCCTTATAGGACTGAATAAGCATGTGAGATCCTCTCAGAGTAATTCAGATACGTCCTGGTTGTGACTGAAAGGTGCTGTGCAGTGGGGAGCTAGTTCAGGGAAGGCTTAAAAAACATCTTACAATTGCTGTCAATATTATATTACCATAAATCCAAATCCTGACTATGCAAGGTGTCATGAGAAAGCTGACTGCCTAGCATCCTCAAAATGCAGGTAGAGCTGTTCAAGGGCAAGAAAATAACCATAAGATAAAAAAAATAACTGTGGTGCTTGGTGGTGGCTGCTCACCACTGCGAAGTAAGCGATGAGGCAGTTATTAGAAGAATGAATTTTAAAGGAGTTTTCTCTGTGAAATTGTTGTCAGTCACGTAAAAATTAACCTTTGTACAAGCTTTTGTATATGTATCCTTGGATATAGCATATATGTTCTTTTATCTAGATCAGAGTGATCATCCTTGAAACTGTTAATGTGATTAAGTAGAGGAAGTCTTAATCACAATGCAATGACTTAACTTGTCTTGGAAGAAAGAAGCATCTTTAGAAAACACACAGTTGATTAGCACATCTAGCTAGCCTGCAGGTAGGGAGTGAGCCCTATCTTTAACTGACCAGTTGTAGGGTGGAGACTGTATTGGGGTAGTGGTCAAGTGATAAAAATATGTATAAAAAGGTACCATGAAAATCCAGGGGTATGCTAGCTTTGTGGAAGACTACCTAGCACCCAAACTTTTGTAACTTTGCAATAAATCAATATCTTGAGTGGAAGATGAGCTTACTGCACACTGCACAGTGAATCTGCCTTTCAGACAATATCAATCATGAATTGGATGAACTTTGCACAGAACGCAATTACGTGCCACTAATTCTTACTGTCTTTGCTCCAGTATTTTTGTAGCATTACCTTTAGTGTGAAGCTCACATAGGAAGCTGTGTGCTGACAGATCTACCACGAGCTTTCTGATGGTTTGGGCCTGATACCTCCCTCCAGGTAACCCCACAAAGAGGGTGCAGCATGGTTTTTGCCATAGAAAACAGCTACCATTATATTATACCAAAGCTACTGACTTGTGGTTTTGACTTTTAAGAGTGATTACAGAAAGGAGGAAAAGTCTTTGAAAACATTTATCACAGTTAAACTAAGGGGAAAAACAAAAAAAGAAACATACTTTTACTCATATGTCACTTGGGACGATTACCTTTTTTAAAGCATAGAGACAATTCAACCAGAGCCACTATACATTGCGGACTAAGGAAATCATTTTTCTACAAGTAAGATAATAATCTCCTTCTTCATTACTCACGGTTACACAGTTCCTTACTCTTTCTTGTCCCCTCTGCCCCAGGCTAAGGTCTATTTTCATTCCCTCAGTAATTGCCACAGGATTAGATCTCACCAAGGTACATCTACGGGTACTGTTTTTAGCAACCATAGGTTACTCTGTGCCTCACTTAAATGTTCCGGCTGCCTCGATCTGTCAAGGTCAGCTGTGTCAGGAATGGCATACACAGCAGCAATTACTAAGAAAATCAAGAAAAAGTCCCTTTCCTTGAAACAAGGGACTTTGTCATTAGTATACGCTGCTTTGAAACCAAGAATGGAAGTTGGAAGATTTTCAGAGAATCCCTAGTCTGCCTTCTCCCTCTTTTCTACAGTGAATGATTCGAATCTACATTGCTGATGGAAGCAACAGCAACACAATGCAGGAAGGAAGATGGAATTATTTGAGATGGGCAGAGCCTTACATTCCAGGTCTAAATTCACACTTAACATTGCATGCCTAGGAGTGAAGAGGCATCCAGTACACACCATGAAGAAGCCAACACACTCTCTCAAGATCAGCTTCTTGAATAAGACCTAATGAGTAAGCAGAGATTAAAACTCAAGAGTGCTGCTTCATCTGCTTTGCAGCTGGTTGATTAGAAGAAATGATGACTCCCAGGAGAACCAGAAACAGATAACTACATTTGTCTCTGAAGCTCATTGGGATAGCTTGGGCCAGCCAAGTTTTATCTGAGTCTTTTTCAAGTTGAACTAATCCGCTCTGAAATCTGCCAGCTCAAAGCTGCTGCCACTATTAGCCTGGAAGGGGATCTCTGAGAGAAACACTTTGAAATTGTCAGTTTTGGTTCTGAGAAGTGACTGAAAGCAGCTCATCTATGCCAATAAGTTGTCTGGCAAAGGATTAAACCTGTCCTTTGAATTTGACCCTGATACAAGTGATATGTCATCTTTCGCAAGATTTGCAGCATCAGGATGGCACTGAAGAGCACAGACGTGAATTCCATATATTTCTAGTACAAGATCATACACTGTGTAACAACACTACCAATCATTACGTCCAATGAAAATAGTTGATTGTAACTGTTCCTGTCTCATTATCTTGTGACAGAACTGATATTAACTTCTGACTGCACAACACTGTTATAGAAAGAATCCTTGAGGACAGGCTATATAGAACATACGGTGCTCCAAAAGTAATGCCTTCTATTTGTTTCCATGGAAACTACAACCAATACAAAGAGCACAGTAGTACTCCTTAATAGAGCAAATTCTCACCTGCAAAACACTGTTTTTCAACGTAGGCACCACCATTATCTGTGTGTTTTTGCCTGCGATGAACATCAAAATCTGTACCAGTGGAGGTAACTCACTATCATTGCTGCTGAAATGCACCATCCACTGCCTCACTGCGTTCACATCCACTGTTTGGTCTCCAGAAATGCTCAGCAAGCATTAATGAATATCTCTGGATGCTATTTTTCTGCATGGAAGAATTCACTGACACACCTTTGTTTCATACACACTTCCACATCAGATGCCATTTTGTCAGACTGCCCCTCAGCTGCCACCTGTTGCATAGCAACAAAACATAAGGGAATACTGGTGGGAAGGTTCTACCTCTTGCCATATCACCAGCATCCATCTCAGAAGTCATGAGCCAACATAATAAAACTGGAGACATTACTTTCAGAGCAGCCCTCATTATATATATATAGAGAGAGATATATAGATAGATCTGTCTATATATGTGCCCATTTCCTTTTCCTATCTGTTGCTTAAAATCACACAAGTAAGTGCATTAGATGGAAGTGATTACTAAACAATAGTGACCATATATTACAGAAGTTTCTCAACAACACAAAAGTTTATCATGAAGACAGAATAATAGTCCACAGTGAAAACATGATTTTCCAGAAATAGGTTGGAAATTGTCATGGAACTACAAGGTACCAATGAGATCCAAGTATTTTTCTGTATGTGTGGACACCCTGCTAAAGTGATATGCAGCCCTAATCTGTGTCTCCAGAAGTCATTAACAGCAGTTGCATGGATACTTAGTCAGTAGAAGCAACAGAGAGAGATTAACCCATGCAAAGACTGCACAAACAGAACAAAAATATCATTATAATAGAAAGAGAAATTAATAGGCTAGCAGTGTACTCATAGTCTGAGAAATCTGCCTTTTCACTTTCATCTCTGTTCTGGGCTCAATGTCGATGAGCAAGATTTGAAAAATTTCAGAGAAATCAAATTCAAGATAATTTGCATGGTTTACATATATATATACATACACACGTTCATATAACAACTTCTAGAAAATATGGAATCATTTACTGATGAGTGTCTAGGTGTGAATTTTACTGCCTATCATATAGCATTGTCTTTACTTCTAAGTAGAATGAACACAACTCCAGCTGAGCACAACTCCTATTCACTGCACCAAGCAGCTAAAAAACAATTAAAATTCACAGTCCACAAGTATTCATTCTTGCATACCCATGCCTTTTGAACTAAAAGTTCACTGAAAGTGAGAATGAAGGCATACTATTTGAATTTATACTTACGTATGCATAAATGCCCATCTAAATTAACTGAATTCCCTGCAGTGTTTCAGTAGACCCACCTTTTAGCAGAAGTCCACAGCAGCCACACTTAGCCTACTTACATGGCAATATTTTCTTTGAACATTTTTCAAAGCACATAACATTAGTCAAAAGGCTACGAAGTCATATTAATAGTGCAACGTATCATTCAAAATTCCAAAGAAGTGGTTTAAAACTGACATTATTTCTAGTGCTTCTGTTATCTAAATTTAAAGAGCAGGTAGGAAGCGTGGGAGGCAAGTTCTGTGCACATGAGAGCAGGACCACAGGAGTATCTTCCCACAAAGACTATTCCAGTAAACGCCAGTGTACTCAGTAAGCCCAGCTCTGTACAGATTAAATCTCTGCAAATATCTAAACAATGCTCTATTCTCTTTGATGAAAATGTGGCTCCAGCAAAACAACCTTAAATTAAATTTGCAAAATGACTTAGTAAAACATCCTTGTAAAATAGCCTGCCACCACCAGTGGTTCTCAAGCTTACCATTGTAGGCTTCTGGACAGAGTTTTGTTTTGTTCTATAAAATTCCAGCTTGTTTGCATTAACTACACAACTGACTCCTTCTTACTCTGTGTAGTGTATAACTGAGAGTTACAGGGCTCCTTCCCAAAGAATCCCAAAGAATCCCTGAGTTTTAAAAACTACATAGGAAGACTCAAGAGTTATTTCTTACTAGACAACATCAGTTTGGAAAGAAACTCAGCTGCATTTCATCCACTAAAACCTCAGTCTCAGTTCCAATAACTTTTGTACAGCCTGAGATCACACCCTCAGAAGCCTAAATTACCATTGTGTCCAATCTCAAGAGTTTGTAATGAGCTGCATGTTCCTTTTCAGTTTAGAGGTTAGGACAATCGTCCTGCTGATTTTTTTGAACAAATATTCAGCAGAAAAATCAGCTTATAGCGACATTTCATATTGAAAGATTAACGCTGATGTGTCTGGGAAGACAGCTCTCCTGAGCTGGAGGCGGTACTTTTTGATAACTCAAGGAATTGTCAGTAGATTTGCAACAGTTTCCCTTTCTCAAAATTGTATTTTTATAAACATCCGCCCTCGTGTTTACTGTTTTGGATGCTGCAGCCAAGTCCTTTCGTTTAGAGGTCACTTTAATCTGGTTTGCATGGAAAATTATTGCTAGCTAGTGGGCGAGATCCAAGACATTTCTCACTGAAAGAGAAGTGCAAAGGTGGGGAGGAGCCCAGGAAAAGAGTAGGGTGGGAGGAGGGAGGTGGAAGAGGGCCTGCATCATAGGAAATTCCTTCCTTCTGGGAATTGAAAGGAAGAAAATGGGACCCTGTAGTCTGGGGAAGCTCTTGCAGCCTCAAGACAGGCATCTCAGGAAAGGAAGGACTACCCACAGCTGGGGAAAGTTCAGAAGCCACCTGAGAGCAAAGAAGGAGGTGACCAAAAGGTCTGATGAGAAGAGCCTTAAGAAAAAAAGCATAGCTGTCTAAGGAACAAGAGTGGCTCTGAGATCTTAAAGCTAGAAAGCACAGGTGGTGAATGATCACAGAAGGTGCTGTTCAGGTAGGAGAAATGCTATAAAAGAAGTCTCACCCGCCATCAGGTTAAAAGTTTGATAACTTCTCTACCATATGGTCTGAAGGCTGAGAAGAATGAACTAATTTTAGCTTTCTTGTCTTCCGTGTTACTACATACACTTGCTTGATTTTACTAGACCAGTATTTCACCCCAATAAGACTAGATTAACAGTGTTTGTCGCTCAGATGTGAGAAGAGTGAGTTTCAGGTGCTACGGTATCAGCAAAGCAGGAGAACATCTTACTCCTTATGTGTGACCATCTGGGATAGCAGTACAGCATAAATGAAACAAACACCTATCACTTTACCACTGTAGGAAGGTGGCAGGTTGCCAAAGGTATGCCCTTTCCTAGTTGTTGATTCAGTGGAAGCTCAGGAGTCTGAGGATACATGATGTTCTTCAAACTCTCACCTTTAGTTCCATAGTAAAGTGGAAGACAGATCCAAGTGAAATTTGCTTCAATTTCTTTAAGCCAACAGTTATCTTGTGTGGCTTCCAAAGTAAAAAATAAAAACAAACAAAAAAAATAACACACACACACACACACACACAAAATGCTCCAAAAATTGCTGTAAATAATATATCTACTATTGTGCTGGTAATCTGCTAGTAAGGTTATTTGACTATGATGAAACTGGAAATAAAAATAAAAAAAAAAACAACCAAATTATAAGGCTTGGAAAAATCTGCCTCTTCTAAAATGGCTAGATTTTGGAGTAATGCCTTTTTCTTCCTGACAGGGACATCAATATCAAGCCCTCTTGCATTTGAATTCCCCTTCACTCGTTCTTTTTTAAGCTAGTGAAACAGCCGTAGCCTTTGGCTTTTAATTTCACACCAGCTCAAAGCAACACTCGGAGGTTCTTTTGACTGCAGCCTGGCTGCAGTCCGCCACAGTTCAACAGCTCCTCGACAGCAGGGCTGTGCCAGTGCCCTTTAAAGCCTTCACAGTTTAAAGTTCGCGCATGCAGAGCACTGTTTTCCAGGATACTGGTAATTGGTTTGCAGACTGCCCCTCTGAAAAAGCCTTCTTTCCTCCTGCCTCACATTAGTGTTTTTGGCTTTTTGTGCATGTGGATTTTTATTTTAGGTCCTTTTCGGTGGTTCATTTTTTGTTTTGTTGTTTTTTTTTTCCCCCTCACTCAAGGTGAACACAGGGAAAGCTAAGCAATTCAGTCACCCAGCAGTGTGCTTACCATTACACCAGCAATGATTACAGTGCATCACTGCGCTGCTCTCTACCCTCAGTGGGATTAATGGAAGGAAGCAAGTCTGCTGAAAAGAGATCACAGAGGAGACTCCTGGCTTTATCCAAAAAGGGCTTAGGTCGTGTTCTGGGGGTTATGCACTTGGCCATGGGTGCTGCCTTCCTGGTGGGAAGGAAACAAAGAGAGGTGGAAAGTGGTGTCATCCTGCACTGAGGCTTTGTCTGCTGATGGAACTCAGGCAGGGTTATGGGTTTTCACTTTCTTGCTAGCCCCAGAGGGAATGGGAATGGACCATATGCAAGCTTGGGCAGATTCAAGTCCAGGTGTTTGTTTTTTTTTAAAGTAGGGGCAGAGTGTTTGCAATCTCCCACTGTGCCCTGCAACCTGCCAGGAGAGGAGAGGAAGAAGCCAGCCTAAGGCTCTGCTGCTACCCCAGGGATAGACTGTTTTATAACTTTAGCAATATCCTCCTTCAGAAATCTGACAAGCCCCAACACTTAGTTCACAGAAAGCAGCTCCACCTCAAAATCGCTTCTTGAGAGAAT
>JANHGO010005512.1:0-22933 GCA_024606505.1 Aquila spilogaster
ATAGAATAGAATAGAATAGAATAGAATAGAATAGAATAGAATAGAATAGAATAGAATAGAATAGAATAGAATAGGAGAAGCCCTATCTTCTGAAAAGGAGGTGTCAACAGTGTCATTGCCTTTTTTTCAAATACTATAGGATAGTAAAATTTCTTATAAGACAGACCCTCAAGTCCCGATATCCCATCTCTTCACATCATTGAGGGGGCATTGTTTCTGCCAGAAATCTTCCTTTTTTGCTTTCTTAGACCAATTAAGCAAAAAGTGAAAAATAGTCATGATTGTACAGGCTGGCAATGAGGGTCTTTATCTTGAAGATGCCTTTTGACAAGGACAATTTAATACAGAGAGATACCATACCAAAATCTTCCTGTTGCAAATATAAAAGCATTTTCTTATCCATTGCTACTGTACATTAGCACCTCCACAGGTTCAACAGAAGGGGCTGAGATTGCTTCCAGCCCGTGCTGACCTCATGTTGTAGTTCGGGCATGTTCCCAGTGAGAATTTTTAGGTCCATTCTCATCAAACCAGAGGATTCCTGGAAGTAGAAAAGGCTTTGAGCAGGCACTTGTGCACTAACTGTTTAGGGGTCCCACAGCAGGAATGGAAGGTGACCAGTCTGCACCACCTGAAAACAAGTACCTCAGACATTACTTCAGATAGTGGCATGACTCATCTGTCAGCAGATCCTGTCCTACCTACTTCAGTAACTTTGTGGCTCCAGTAACCACAAGGGACCTGCAAAGGTGAAGGAGAGGAAATACAGACCAGGGAGCTTGCAGCAGAACCTGTGAAGTAGATCTCATCTCTTTAATGCATAGGACATGCCCTGAACATCTTTTCTACCCATTGGGATGATTTTCATACCCACATTCTGTATCTATTACTCATTTAATACTGTCACTTCACAAATACATTCTTCAAATGTTCCTATTAAGCTGTAGGCAGCATTCAGTGTTCTACCTGTAGCGATGCTGCAGTAGAATTACCTGCTAGTCCTGTTAATCCACTGATGCTTTGACAGAGGGTGTATTACAAATAGAGTTTCTTTGTACAAAATGATTAAGCATGACCTGAAAGTCCACAGCTTTCCAACTCCCTGAAAAGTTACAATTTCCTTCTTGAATGCTGTAGTTTAAGGCCAGAAGAGTAAACGACAGCCCATCCTCTCATCCATTAATGGCATGGAAGTTAAAAGATTTTGATGTCACTTCCTTTATCCTCAAGCCTATTATCTGACTCTTCTCCTTTTCTCTCTTCAAATAAGGGTTGCTTTATACAGCAGTGCAGTGGGCAGGCAGGGGACATAGGAACTGTTACTGCTTTTTCTACAGATTTGCTCCACGGCAAATTTTCTCACTAAACATCTCCATGCCTTGCAATCAAGGGATGCCCTTTAGACATTTTGCAATCGAGAGTTTGTTAAACCTGCTGAGTTGCTCAAGAAAATCACTGTAAGCTCTTCCATCTTAAATTTACCTCTAGCTTCAACAAGACTCTTTGCTTCATTGCATATTACCCAGCACTCCAAAAGTTGGGCAGTGTTATTCAGCTACTGTGCTGTACTCTGGGAAGGGCTGCATTTCAATGACATGCAGATCCCTGCACCATTTGGAGACTGCTGTAGGACCTTCCAGATGGTAGGCAGAATGCATTAATCTATGTCATGAAAATTTAATTCATATGAAGGCAATAAATTGTTTATGTATCAAATAGGCAGGACTAATACATTAGCATGCAGGATTGAATCGCACCAGGATGCAGGCACACACTGCTCACAGTGAACTCAGTTTTTTGGCTGCTAGAACACGAAGCAATTGAGCAGAATTATTAAGTGCAGATATGCTATTTGGATAGAAAATGCCAACACACTAGCTCCTGCACTGCTAAAACAACCCGCCCTTCTCCATAGTAAATCTAGTTCAATCATAAGAAAACAGCCATGATTTAAGAGAGAGAAAAAAAAAAACACCGTGTAACAGCATGGGCTTGCTGCTACATTTGCATTGACGTCAGAGCAAACAAGATTAAATGAAAGCAAGCACAGCTACAGAAATGTGACCTTAAACACAGTCCCAGAGTTGCAGATATTGCCAAAATCTAAGCTGTAACCCCACCTGGTCTGCTGATGTAGCCCCAGAGATAATGTCTTTCTTCAAGAAGCAACTGAAGATCCCTGCGGCAGCTTGGCACGGTGGGAACTTCACTCACCTTTGAGGAAAGGGCATATTGCCATGGAAGGGAGTCAGGATGTGGCAGAAAGGGTCACAGTTCTATTGGTATGACCCTACACAGGGAATCATTGAGGCCGGCAGAATCCGCAGTGACCTCTTAGATGCCATTAGCTCTGCTGGGGCTGCTTTGGCCACCACCTCATTCAGGATTACAAAAAAGACAAAAAAAGGCTTGATCTCATTTTCCCAGTTACTCAACTTTCCTTAACTTTGCTCATTGAAGCCCTGACCCTTTTGAGATCCAGTCTCAGAAAGCCCAGGCCACACAGATAACCAGGCCATTGGGAACAAAGATTAACGGCACCTTCAAATAGCTAGGAACAATTGCAGCTAAAAATCTGTTACCATAGGAGCAACGCCCATTCAAGTCTCCCCATTCATGTCTACCCATTCAAATGCGGCGTGATTACATGGTGACATTGCCAAAATCTGTAGTGTTCACTGAACAAAGAACAAAGGAAAAAAGCCACAAGCAAGAAAAATTTTTTCTGGCAAGAGAACATCACTCCAAAAAACAAAAAAAAAGCAGACCAAATACAATCATAGAATCATGGAATCGTTTGAGTTGGAAGGGACCTTTAAAGATCATCCCCTGCAATGAACAGTCACACCTACAGACAGATTAGGTTGCTCAGATAGATATGATTTCAAACTTCCCAGAAATTGTGACTTAATCTGAATGAACGTATTTCACTTGACTTAAAGGGTGGGATTAGCTGCCAGGCGTTATTTAAACCTTTCAAAACCAGGCTGAACTGGGGTGAAAATGATATAATGACTTCACAGGGTCTCAATGTAGGGACTTATTTCTCTTTATATATACTGTAAAACTGATTCCACCTTGGATCTGTCAACATTTGTAATTGTCCACCTGTTCAAGTAGAATCAATCAGAAGAGCAATTTCAGACTGCGTGTGGAAAAAATAATCCAAGCGCAAAGATGTCTCTCCATTCATGTCTGTGTATAGAGGAGATGTTTTGGAATGGTTAAAGCATACTTGGGAGAGCTATGGCAGACAAGTCACACCGTAATACCTTTGCTAATCAATTTGTCTCAGCTAAAGAAATTTTGAGAAAGTTTCATTGTGAATTACTGAGAATTAAATTGTTATCTAAGTGGCACACTTGGGATTCCAGCCAGCTGCTCCTGCTGCACACTCGCAGTATGAGGGCAAGCATTGTGCTAGGAGATGCTAAAATCCCCTTCAGAATTTTTGTGTCATACAAAGATCATGGGAGCTTCATTTCCTTCTTCTTTTGTTTCAGGCTCAGCGTTCAGCCAGTATTTCTGGGAAGGGCTGGAGCTTTTCAGAGCCTTTGGGTCCAGATTTTGGGATCCTCTATAAGTTTCTGATCCCATTATGTAGAAAGGTGGGTTTTTCACCCATGCAGCTTTTTGGGGGAAAACTTCTCTGAGGACATATGTTGCTCTGATAGTGGTTGGTTCAAAAAACAAGAACACACCTCGGATTAAACTATACCAAGCAATTTTCCCCAATCCTTAGGAGCTCAAGAAGCTAAGCACTATTATGTTACTGAGCTTATTACTGAAAGGTCATTTAAGGGTTGGTGAATTCTCCACTGCATTTCGTCTGTCCTCTCTTTGACATACAGGACAGTAAGGTTGCAACAGGCCCTGTTTTAAGATCTTGGCGTAATTCTCTGAAGCAGAATTTGCTTTTCCTGTCCACATGTGTCACTGGTGCTATCATGTAGACACATAATGTGATTTGTACCACTGAATGTCCATGGAGCAGCAATTTTTATTTCTTCTGACCTGTGAGGTATGAGATCCTAGCACTTCATGGTGCCTTGTGCTTTTTGCTATGTTCTAGTCTGTCAGCCAAGAGTCACTTTTTTGTTTCAGTGATTAGCAGATGACTGCACTTATTCTGGATAGATAAATAAACCCCTTTGCTTTACTCTGACTCTCTGCTCATCTCTTAGATGAGAGACAACCACTTTAAAAACAGACAAAAGCCCCGTTGCAGCTGTAGCTCTGGTTCCATCTTCTATATCTTGACTTATAAGGAATGTACAGTCAATGGGAGAAGGAACGCCTATTTTGCCAATTCTGGGAGCATCAGAATTCTTTATGGTTCAATGATGATGCCAATGAAGATTACACCCTTACTTGCCAATGCACACTCCAGTTCAAATGTGATTGTAAGAGGGAGCTCCATTCCTTTTAATGTAGACTTTTGGCATTTGCTCCTGCCTGCCGGCTTCCTGGGAATTGTGAGGCCTTCACTCACCTCCCTACTTTATTTTTTTCTTTTTCTTTTTTTGACTTATGCACATTGCTTTGCACTCAGGAGTTACGATGGAAAAGAAAGCAGGTTTTCTCCTGAGAATTAAACGACAAGTAACTGAAGCCTGTATGAATAGCAGCTTTCCAGCATCATGACAGGAATAGGGCAGCCCTGTGCTTCTTCAGGAAATCACAGAGCCACAGAATCAAGGAATCATAGGGGTTGGAAGGACCTCTGCGGATCATCTACTGCAGCCTTCCTGGTAAAGCAAGTTCCCTAGAGTACATTGCACAGGAAAATGCCCAGGAGGTTTTTGACGAGAGAAGGAGACTCCACAACGTCTCAGAGCAGCCTGTTCCAATGCTCTGTCACTCCCATACTATAGAAGTTTTTCCTCATATTCATGTGGAACTTCCTATCTTCCAGTTTGTGCCCATTTCCCCAGTTGTTCTGTCACTGAACACCACTGAAAAGAGTCTGACTCCATCCATCCACTTGACTCCCACCCTTTAAACATATCTCACTGATGAGATCCCCTCTCATCCTTCTCTTCTTCAATCTGAACAGTCCCAGGTCTCTCAGCCTTTCCTCATAAGGGAGATGCTCCAGCCCCCTCATCATCTGTGTGGCCCTTCGTTGGGCTCTCTCTAGAAATTCCCTGTCTTTCTTGAACTGAGGAGCCCAGAACTGCACACAGTATTCCAGATGTGGAGTCACGAGGGCAGACTGGAGTGGGAGGATCACCCCCTCGACCTGCTGCCCATGCTCTTTTTTAAGGGACCCAGGGTACTATTGGCCTTCTTGGCCACAAGGGCACACTGCTGGCTCATGGTCAGATGTTGCTCCTCGGTGAATTCACATGCTGTTCTCCTGCTACATGACCGGCTGTGCATGGACATAACACTAGCTCATCTGTAGAGAATGGTCTGCAGCTAGAAAGTGTGTGTCACAAACTTCTCCAGTATGCTCCATGCCACCAGTCAAGTTCATCATATTACTGAAGACCTTCCTAATATATGATTGTTCTGCACTGAGGTGTGCAGCACAGCACTCAGAAATTCTGTGCTCAGTGGGAATCTTTCCACTCACTTCGGTGGATGTTAGAACTAATTCAAGAAGATCCTTAGTGTCACCAGAAGGTAATGTGTATGTGGCAATGCACAGACAGGCCCTGGAAAATCCCTACAGGTCCTAAAAGTTCTTGATCCTAAACCTTTTGCTATCAGTGAAGACACTCCCCTGGATTTCAACAGAGGCAGAATAAAACGGGGTGTTTTCCAAATTCCTGTGCACTGTTTTACAAATTGCACGTATTCTTCACCCAAACTAATACAAGGCTGAAGAATAATGAAGGCAGTCTCTTGATAACAACTCCATTAAATACCGTTCAAAGCCTCTTCTCTATGAGGCTCTTCAGATCTGGAAATTCACCTTGTGACAGGGATCTAGGTCAAACTTTGTAAAAGCTTCTACCTATCAGCAGTATTCGCTATTTCCCACCCAGAGGGAAACGTTGCAAAGGTTGGACTTCCCTAAATTGCTGACTATTGGTGCCACATGTTCCTCGATCTGACAAAAGTACTTTTATTTCTGGCAATTCCACAAAACATATTTCTTACTCATCCTCAGTTTACTGAGTGATCCAGTTCAAGCATGCACAATAAATTGTCTTCCTCCTCCTCTCCATTCTTTTGTAAATCCATCACAATTTCTACCTGTCCTGTTCATCATGTATTTGCAGCCTCACACTGATATCCCTCCTGGGCACTGGGCAAGCCCTGTGGCTAAGAATCCAGTGCTTAACAGTTGCACCCAAAGGCCACTGCATACATGAAAACAGGTCCATCAAATTTCCTTGCAAGTGGAAAAGGGTGAACACAGAATCTTCCTCCTTTCTGAATTTCATGGAAGGCTTCAAAATCAGTTGCTTATAGAGTCTTGCATCCTCCTGAGCTTCTGGAAAACCAGTGAATTTTCCACATTAAGAAGAATTGCATACTTGGTAACAATAGGATTGGGCTCTGGGCTCTGTCAAAAGCACCTCTGACAATTGTATGTTTGGCATAAAGAAATCCCACCACTAATTCTATCTCCCAAAGATCCACCCAGACGCTTGCTCTTAGCATGCTATAACCATCTGCTAGTCTCAAAACCTTGCTCAGTCTCAGCAGAGCTTCCTGATCCCTGCGGTTCACTCATGAAGGAGCTGGTTTCTCTCCCCACATAAGACTTTTCTCTGTCAAGGGATGCAGTTGGCTGCCTTAGCCATCAGATCCATGTGTCTTGGAACTTCCAGATCTCTGCGTCCATGTAACTTATTCCTACTTACCAGCCCACTGTCTTACCTTGTTAGAGTGCTTTGAAAGGCAAATCCTATCAGACCATAATGGGAAGGGAATTTAAAGCTATTAGTACATAGCACTTTCTTAACAGGTCATAAGGGGAGCTCTCTAATCAGCTTCATCTTCATTTTCTTTCTTTTCTCAACATCTGGAATAATAAGTAAATATCAGCTCTTCCAGAAGTTTTTAGGTGTTAATGAGGTATCCAATAAGTAACCCAGAAAGGCAGCTAAAAGCACAAGTATGTGTGAACAACCATTGCAGGGCCTTGACTGTGGAGGAGCAGTGGCTGATGGTTCCCCATCTCTAGGAACATCTTTAGGGGAAGGGCTCCACATTAAATGGAATTATGCACTGGCTGTCCTTCCCATCAGTTTTGCTTCCAACAGAAAAAAATACAGAGGCACGGAGAAGCCTAGCATGACTTGGGAATGCACATCACACTATTAAAAAGAAGCTTAATTGAAGCAAGTGGTGGAGTCACCATCCCTGGAGGTTTTCGAGAAACATGTAGATGTGGCAATGAGGGACATGTTTTAGTGGGCATGGTGGTGATGGGTCAACAGTTGGACTCAGATCTTAGTGGTCTTTTCCAACCTGAATGATTCTATGATTCTGTGATTCTAAGTTTTTTATTATACTCTGATCAGGTATCAACAAGAAGAGTCCTAGTCCTGTTCTTGCCTCCTCCACGACCCTGCTCAATATTCCTAGTTGGACTCCTCATCTAAATACTAAACTGATAGAGTGTTTTCTATTATTATTGTCATTAATTACCTTGATAATCTATCTCCTTAAATGCTTTACTTCAGGTCTGAACTATTATTCATTTCCCATCCTGTCCAATTCACCATACTGTCTATACATATAATTTGGCAACTGAATGCTATGCACATTTTTTCTTGGATAGGACAATTGGTAGCATGTATGTCATATCACTCTCCGTAAACCTCCTGCTCAGGGATGTTTTTAAGCATTTCCTTCCCAGAAAGGGCGAAGGAATTAAAGAGGATAGAAAAAAGGTATTGGCATCGTTTGAGACGATCTTTGGCCATTTCAGAGCAATGAACCTTGTGTATTGGAGATGTATATAAACTGTACGGTGAATATGCAGGGCTTTTACTCTCTCTTGCCCTTTCAGATCAAAATTGGGCTTAAGCTGCACATGTGAGTTTTAAATAATGACATATCAAGTCCTCCTGGTGTGCTGCAAGCCATTTGTTCCAGTCTCTCATTGCAATCTCTCATTGCAGTTTCCAGAAAATTGTAGGGAATCAACAGAAATCTCAGTTCAACCAAGTGCTCTGTCTCGGGAGAAAAGTAAAACCAACTCTTAGTGTGGTTCCCGCATGGAAAGAGGACTAAATAAACATCTCCATAGCCTGAAGGGTAGCATCAAATCATCCTGTCATAAAGCCAAGGAGCAGATTGGAAAGTGTGTGTTGCTGCTCTTGTTTAATGTTCTCTTGCTTCTGTCAGAGACTTGTAAGGAAATGTTCTCAGAACACTGCTGTCATTTCTATGCTGTGACAGCAGCAGCAGCAAAGTTGGCCTCACGGTGTGACTGAGGCACAACCAGTCTGCTCTGGACTCATCCAAGAAGCCATACAATACCACACACCTGCAAAGCCACCAGTATGCACAGTATATCTCAGCATGGTCCCGAAGATTTCTTCATCCTAATGATCTGTAAAAAGTTTGCATTGCTCAGGAAGAGAACGTGCCCTGCGCTCTGTGCTACACACAGTTTCACTCTCAGCATCATACCTCTTGTCTTTCCATATTTTTGTGTGCTGTTCCAGGATTTTATAGCACCAGTGTGTTAGGAAAGCAGCATGACTAGCATCTCTAATAGCAGAACAGAAATGTCAGCTTTCTCCCCATTTCTCCAACAGGCATCTGAAGTGCTTTCTTCATTTGAAATACTACCCACTAAGAACTAAGCTTACAAATTCCTTGTGCCTGATATCCTTCCTCTGGGCTCTTCCCCATTTAGATGCCTTCACATATAGGAATAAGACCAGAAGTCTCATCTGTTTCCCGTTAATTGCCTTGTTCAATCCTTGGATCTTGGAGATCTCCTTAAGGAAATTAGGCAAATCAGGCTTAAAATTCTCCTGGAACCTTTCCCCAGCATCGAAAAGCCGATGGTGGTTGTTATTAGTATCCTGGCTTTAGAGCTCCTTATGTGACTGGATAAATGAGTCTATTTTAGTAGTAGTGATTTTCTAATTTATCAGAAGACACCAGGGATTTCAACAGAGACGGCAAATTTTTCATGAAAAGCTATAAACATGCTTTACATATAGACAGAATTCTAAGAAATGTAGTGAGAAGGGATGTAAAAAGGTTTTACTGCTATCGGTTAAAAATTACATCTAATTTTGTAGAGGTCTCCAGAGTTTTGCAACCATCCTGCAAGACTGAATAGGAGGAATACACGTTGTTGGAGATGCAACAAAGCTGGGGGAAAACGCTTCATTTTCATTCACATCTACAGGCCTTTTCCTGTAAAGATGATAATAAGTGGTGCTTCAGAGAAAGACACCAAAGACTGAATGGGAACGTTGCATAACTGAAAATGGTACCTGCAGATGAAGGTATCTCTAGAGCCTAGACATTCCGTTTCAAACTGTGTGAAACTGCAGCCTTGCTAGCAGTGGCTAGAAGAACTGAGATTGCAAGCTTACCTGGCATCTTTTGCCAGCCTTCCTTTCAATTTTCACATGCTCCAAAGATCACTGATTCCTGTTTACCACCCCGGTTAAATATCTTGAAATACATCTCTTCTACAAATTGCTCTGTTTCAGCCATTCTTTCAAAAAGACACTTCCACGAGGAAAGATTTCGAGCCAGTTCTTGCTGAACAGTTCATTGTTTATAATCTCTCCATTGCCATTACTATGACAATCAAGTGCCTGTGCAAAGCCTCAACTAGAAAATAGCTTTTTTTATTTGATTAGCTTCCAAGTTCAGTCTTATTAATAGTCTCATTCCACCTATGCTCTGCATTGATTTCTCTGTTTAGCATTAGCTCATGGCTTGTTCTCAGCTTCCTCAGAGTAACGTTTTCAAAGGTAAAAATCTCTATCCATTTCCCTCAGCAGACCCTGGGAGCCAACAGCTCCCACACTTACCAGCCGGCCTGGCAGTTCCTGCTTTGCTCGTTGTTTTATCATTCCTCAAAAGGGTCTCCTCCTATTGATGAGATCTGGTTGCTCCGTGGTGTTCAAGCTGCTCTGGCAGTGCTTGTAGAGAAGAGGTGCCTTGCTCACTCAGGAGGACTGAAAGGCTTAAAAACCCTACAGAGAGATAAGAAGTGGGAGATTAGTGTCAACGTTTCTGTGGTCACGTAGGGAGATGGGTCCTGAGCAGATTCTGTGCACTAAAAAAAAACCAACCCAATCCAATCCAAGTGTTATATTCTTCTTGCTCCATTACAGAGCAGTATTTTTACTTTAGTTTAAGTATTCATCTTTAAATGAGTTATCTTTCTCTTACCGTGCACTTCTTCATCCTTCCATTTTTTTTTCATTTTCCTATGTGCCACATTTGTCCTTTATGCTCTCTTTGGTCTTTTGATTACTGCATATGGCCCTAAAATCCTCAAATTGTGCTTGTCCTGAAATTAAGGTGCAGATTCCTAAAACAATGCCCTCAAATCTGTGTTTCAGCATCTAAGTAGAAATGATCTGATTGCTAGCAGGATCAGTAGTGGGCTTTCTGGGTATATTGAGTTTCTGAAAGCCCTGTCATTTATATTACATCCAAATCCTAGTGTATGGTAAACTGCGTAAGATCAAGGAAGGCTAGTAGCCTACAATGAGGTATGTGAAGCAAGTGGCATTTCAAGCCACGTCAGCCCACTTGCATGCACTGAATCTGTACATTCACTGTGCAGAGCAGAAGATTCTTGTTAAGAAGTTTCAGTCACATTGGAGGTCTTAACAACAGTCCTAAGCCTGGTCCATTGAGACTGATCACAGCTATGTGCCCGAAGGGAAAAAGAAGAAATTGAGAAATTGAAGCCAAGAGACAGCCCAGCCTACCAGATCTGGGAGATGGTGACAATGCAGGTATGGCTAAATTAGTTCAGTTAGCAGATTTTGTGAGAGTGGACTCTGTAACCAACCACTGAACCACAGAAGAGTTGGATATCTTGAAAGAACGAAGTGAAAGGTGAGGAGAGGAGAACAGATTTAAGACGTCTCCACTGTGACACCAAAGCTGCTGTCTTAAGCTAAAGCCAGCAACCTCTTAGGATCTGGCTTCCTCTAATTGCATCCTATGAACAGTTTGTCCCTGACAGCAGCCCTTTTGGAGGCACTGGGTGAGGCCGTAGTGTGTGAACCCTCATTGTTAGCTGGTGGCACTCTGCATAGCAAAATGAGCATCGGAGTTTAGGCTTGTTCCTTCCAGCAAGTCCTTAAATCAGCAACTACATGATGTAATTTTTGACTGTTTATTTGGAGCTCCTTAGCTGCCATGCAGTCTCACTTATACCTAGCCTTATTTCAGTGTCTTCCTCCTGTGTCCCACCATCTGCAATTGTTGCTATTCTATAATATAGCTCCATGGTGAAGCCATCAGAACTACCTGACACTCTGGTCTGTGCAATGTAGCACCCACAAGTTTTTTTCAAGAGAAAAGCCTAATTTCCAGATTTTTTCATTTGTTCCACTGATTCTTGATTGGAGAAGACGCAGATGTTTCCCATTTGGCCAATGCCTCTCTACACATCCACTGACAGATGCCTGGCAGCATCAGTGCTTATTTTCAGCTTCTCATCAGATGTACTGATGAATGTCATGTTTGCAGCCGTGTTGTCTTTGATGTTTTTCTAAGCTGTTCTATTGTGGAAAGCAAAGCTATTCACAATTTTGGTTGTTGTGCAGTATCCATAGAGTGATTCCTGAGCCTATTTATATTTCATTTCTGTCTTGAACATCAAGAAGGTTGGGGCTTTTATCAGAACCAGCAGGAACAGATCAGTTCAGTTCCAGGTATCCAGGGAATAAACAGGAGAACTTCAGAAAGACACTGGAATTTAATCAGGCAAAATCTATATAAAAAAAAAAAAAAAAGAAACATACTTGAAAATGTTCTTGTATACTGAAGCCAGTGTACCTGTTGCACACCATATCTGTGATAATAAAGTGTATAGCCTGCAAAAGAAGGTGACTGCATCCAAACTGCCTCCTTTCCATGGTCCCTGGAAGTTCCTAAATGCCTACCTGTGCCCGGAAACTATTAGGGAGGATGCTAGTTGTCATGGACTGAAAGCATGTCAGGGAGCATTCCAGCACTTCAGTAGCACAGACGTCCTAGTGCCAGTGTCCCAAAATATTCCCTGATGCTGTTGGATTGACTAGAGCAAGATGTATCCTCAGAGGGTCTGGGTACAATAGATACTCTGTTAGCAGGGATGGAGATTACAGCAGGTAAGGATCTGAGCACTGTGTTAGTTAAAATGTGGTCTGCCCAGCCCGAATTGCTGGTCACTATCAGATTGTACAAGGAGAAAAGTCATTTACACAACAAAAGGTGATTACTGGTGTTACTGGTGTCACTGGTGACACCAGCGACCCCCCCCCCAGTGGGACACTGGAGATAGTGTATGGAGCCTTCATCTCTCTCAGGTTATTCCTGTGAACATGATTTCATGTAACTGCATGGGAAAACTCTATGGGAAAATCCAGACTAGTGATACTGTTGTGCTTGTTGTCCATTGCCTAAGACAAAATGGGAATGAAAAATTCACAGATTGACCAGTTCTCAAGCTTCTGCAAACAGATAATGCAGGACATGGAGGCAACAGAGGAGAAGTGATTTTTGCAGTGACAGCAGGAAGGTTAATTGTAGCCATTTGGGCAGCCCAGGTGCCTTCCAGCTCCCTGGCTCTTACGGACCATGTTTCTAATCCTTTGGGCTTTGCTCTTGTCTTCAACTGATGTATTCTGCTTTGATTTTTTAGCCTGACTGAGCCGGATGGCTCATGTTAACCCTATGAAACACACTCCTGAAGCAATCCTACCTTTAATGAGGTGCCAATACTTCTACACCCAAGACACTGCTCTTTGTCTGAAGTCCACTGAGTTGCACTGGAATGAACAGAGAAGAGATATGTGCTTACAGTTTGCCATAAAATTGCTTGGGCTGGAAGATTTCAATACTAAAAAGAAGGAAATGCCTAAGCATATTTTTTTAATCACTTGTTCTGTGTAATGAAAGCAGCTCATGGGGGTAGAGTAGCTTGTGAGTCAACATTATGTTTAAAATCTTCCTAAATCAGAGCTTGGAATGGACTTTCTGGCTTAGGAGTCAAATAAAAAGTACTAGTATGTGCCAATAGATCATCAAGACCTTTGGGGAACTCCTGCTTGTGTAAATTGACATTAATCTTTTTTAAAGACCAAAAAGTATTCAAAAATGGCAGCCAACCTCTTCAAAGCAGTGCATAGGTTTCCTCAAGGATCTACATAACTCAACTGTGTCAAAAATATCAGTTGCAGCCCACTTCCCCATGAACCAAAAACCCATGAGCTCTCTCTTACTTGCTTTTATGTGCACCTACAGAAACCGTAGTACAGTCATGCTTAAGCTTCTCATGCCAGTGCCCGGTTCTGACTTTTCACCTGATTTCAAAAACAAAATCAGAGATTGCCTCAAGCACAGTTCTCAAAAATTGTCTGTATGGAGGAAAATACAAAGGTGTCTGTTGAAAGAAGATACAAAGAAAAAAAGAGGATTTGGTTTTGCAAAAGAAATAATATACAAAATCTTGTTCTTTAGTATAAATGAATAGTAACGGAAAATCAAAAGAAAAGTGTCACTGCAGACTGAACTATAATGGAGATGAAGGATAATCAGCTTATGGGTCGCTTTCATACAATAAATAAAATCATGCACAATTTTCAGAGGCACCTTCAGATCTCACTGTCTTCGAACAACATCCCTTTAGTAAGCAGATGCTCAGCCAAGCAGACGTGCATTGTTTTCTGCATTCCATTATGCATCGCTGTAGACATGAGAGACAAATCCAGTCAGAGCCCTCTATTCTTATGAAGATAACAAATAATTTTAACTGCATCCATTGCAGGCAATTTGCTGCATTGCAGACTAGTTACAGTCTGTATACAAGAAGGCTAGGTGACCTCTTACACTTAGAGGCGTCCGACTATAAAAATATGGACACATAGCCCAAATCAGTACATTACAGTTTCACTTTAAAAAAAAATCTTGATTCTTGTCCCTTTTTCTTTGGTACTCATTCTTCCAGCGTCTGGCTGTATCCTGCAGCTGATCCATTCCTCAAGAAGAGTTGAGGATGGGTTGTTAATGAGTTGTCTGAATCCTGAGATATCTGCCACCTGCAGTGTGGTGTTTGTGATGGGGGTTTCTTCATCCTCTCTTCTCAAACAGATGTAGGCCATAGATATATGACTGCTAGATAGCTGTAGTCATAACGAAAGAGTTAAAATCAGCTCAGCCTAGGCAAGCAGAGGCAAATCCTAAGTGCGGACTGACTCAGCCTTGACTGTCAGATCAAGGCAAATATTGTGACCTTTAAGTAGTAATAGCAGATATCATAGCTACTGGGCTACAAAGCTTTACTGTTATACGTATGGCAAGACTTCAATCCCAAAACCTTCTCAGCTGGCTCTAGAAGGAGACACTTGGGACGTTGCCACAGGCAGCTCTTAACCATCTGATTAGAACTGACGTTTCCCACCTCATGTATCATCCCGGCTGTTTTTCCATATCTCCCCAGGGTTTACATCACAGCTGGCTGCTCATTGGCTGCTCTTTTGCTGCTTGAGCCTGGTTCTTCACTGTGTATCTCTCCCAGTCATTGGATCAGTGCGGGGTTTTTAACATCTCCACACTTTCCAAGTGTCAAACTGTAGTCTTCAGTCACTGCTAAAGACCAGCTCTAGCATCCTAGACTAATTATGAGGTTTGCAGTGCTTAAAAACGTTGCCAGAACTTTATTCTACACTGTTGTGCTTCCCACTACTTCTAGCACTATTTTCAGCTTCTTCTGTAATAAACTTGCATGCATCATAATACAGTCCTGTGGTTTGTCCTATGTTTCTTTGTATCAGAAAGCAATAACTTTCAGTTTCAAACCTGATAAGGCATCAAACCTGTTTTAACTAACTTCAGTCTTTACATGATCACAGACTATTATGACGCAGACACTGTATTTTTCAGCAGTTGATTTCAATTATACTGAAAAACCTGGAATTATTATGCAGAATACCTCCCAAGGCCTTCGACCAAGAAAGCTCTCACTGAACAGAAAAGCTAATTAAATATCACGTACTTTGGCTCACTATGTGCACGTGAACTGAAGCTGACCAAAAATCAACTTCGTTTTCCTCAGTCTATTAATTTCTTGGTGTTTGTCTTTACAACTATGGAATCACAGAATATCCTGAGTTGAAAGGGACCCACAAGGATCACTGAGTCCAATTCCTGGCTCCACACAGGACCAGCAAAATCCATACCCTGCATCTGAGAGTGTTGTCCAAAAGCTCCTTGAACTCTTGTCAGCTTCAGGCCATGCCCGCTGCCCTGGGCAGCCTGTTCCATGCCCACCGCCCTCTGGTGCAGAACCTTCTCCTACCACCCAGCCTGACCCTGCCCTGACACAGCTCCATGCTATTTCCCTCTGTGTAAGGACTGATGGAGACTCTGACACAATGTCACTGTTCTTCTTCTGTTGGGATGCAACTTCTGTCAGTCTAGTATTTCAGTTTCATAACACAGCTCTAGATATTTTCCTCCTTGCCCTAGAGGAAGATTGCTGTTTTTTGCAGTCTTAATGCCTGCAGGACTCTCTGATGCCTGATACAGTTTCTGTGAAATACTCAGGAGATGAACTTATTTCCCTAGACTGTATGCCTTCTACAGCACTACTTATAACTGATACATAGTGATGTCTCATTTTAGATTTGACAGTTTCTTCTCCAGTGGCCTCACTAGGCCACATCACATGCTGTGTTTAGATAAGGCAAAAGGCTGTAAAAATGACCACTCTTCTGTTTGAAGTGTTACCACGTTATCTTTTGAAAATATTAGTTGATGCTGACGATTTGTTATTTTTGCTATCATACGCAAGCTAAGTAATTGGAAGGGGAAGAGCATCTAAGTTCTTATTAACTAAAGCTGCTAGCAAACATAAATATATGCTCAGTTACTCAGACTTTCTCCTATTTTCCAGAATTTATCAGTTTCAGTTGGTTATTGTTCTGCTCAGTGTCCATACAGTGCACACAGGAATGAAACCATATTCTCATCCTTTTTTTTATTATTATTTTTCCTAGTACTGTCCTAGGCACATTTTCCATGACAGTAATAACCAGCTGGAGTCATTAACCCTAATCTTATGTTTAGGGTTGAAGTAGCTGGGCATCTACAAGATGCATCTACATTACAATCTGTCTGATTTTTGGTCAGATCAAGCTGAACAGGCATAATCAGTGTACTGCATGCTCTGCAAGCAAAATGTGTTCATTCAAATTAACTGCGTCTTGGTCCTGACAACCAAACATCCATGTTCTTGATCAGTGTCCTTCTACTTCACTAGAAAGGCTTGGTTTACATCCAGGTGAACAGGAGATATCCCCCATGATAAAATATGAGACATCACCTTCAGAGCAGCCCTCGTATAACAATCCTTTCCAAACTTCTTCACTTTCTGTACAAAGTAATTCACTCTGTCTTTGAAATTGAAATTACAGATGGAAATCATTGTCCATTCCCATTGGACTAATACAGGATTGATTGTTCCACACAGAATATTATCCAATTTGATCATGAAGAACACAAATAATAGCTTTCTTACTGCTTTTCCTGGGAGACTCTGCCACATCCTGATCAATGGCTTTGTAAGGAGTTTGAGCTGATAATCAGATTTTTTTTTTTCAGCTTTAAATTCAGTCTACTACTCAGAGTTACTTTCATTGTATGGCCCTTAATCAATTCATCATTATTATTGTTGCTGTTTACAATAATGAAGTAAGCAGTGGAATTGCTTGGCTCCAGTGTAATGCTTGCCATTTTATATGTGCGTAATAAAAATCTCCCTTGAACTGAGAAGTTTATAATCTCTTTATGACTCAAGATAAGAGGCTGATTCAAACACTGAGGACTTACAAGACAAGGTGATGACATAACAAATCCATGTAAAAAATACAGCCTCCAAAATAAGCAGTCTGCCTTTCCGAAACCTGTTGTCTATTATTTGATTATGTAAATATTTAAAAGCTATTCAGGGTCATGACTGCTGTCCTTCTGGATTTATACACTGACAGCCTCTGCTCCAAGAAGTTCACAGTAACAGGATTATCAAAGATATATATAGACATGTACGTCCTTGCCTTCTGCACTACGTTACTCGGTGATATTCATGCATCTTCCTGGGACTCAGCAAATGATTTGATCTCCAAATATCTCAATGAAGAATTCAGTCTGGAGTCTAACAGGTTAATCCACACTAAACACAACTTTTGACTTCAAGTTACAAAAATGAAAGTTTAGAGAAAAACAGAATCACAGAATCATTTGATTTTGAAGGGACCTTCAAAGGTTGTCTAGTCCAACACCCCTGCAATGAACATGGACATCTACAGCTACAAAAAGAGTCATACATGATTACTGTTTCTGTTTACAGGTCTTTCTGGCATAAATGGAGTGTATTATGTGTAAAGCCACCGACTTCTGCCATTTTATCAGTCTCAGGTTTTATTTGAGCTGTCCTTGGATTTCTGTGTCATGGTAAGAGGACAAAGAGTCTGACCCCCTCCCCTACATTTGAATTTTCTGAGTGTCCTTCTGCATCCCAAAAGCTTCCTTAGCACCTACAAGGTCCTATCCTGTCTGCTTGAATAGATTCATCAAGCATCTGGACCCTGCAAAATTCCCTTTCAGCTGCCTGTGGCTGCATATATCTGCAATGACAAAAGCAACTGCCTTCTGCAGGCAGTATTATTTTCTTATTGTAAGGTACAAAGCTTCCAGAGCAATGTCTAACAACCACTCTCAAGCTAAATGCATGGGTATTAAGTGTATCTTCATAAATTTGCATGCTTTCATCCTTTAGAGTTAGAGACATCTCAGTCTGTCACCATATCTTTGTCTCCTGCCTTTCTGTGAGACAAGCAGGCTGTCAGCCTTTCACTAACTCACATTAGCCTCACTTACCCAAACTCCTCCCTTCCTTTCAAGCAGAGTTAAAATTTTAGGCCTCCTTTGATTTTTATGTCATTTTTAGCTTCAGAAGAGTACCACTTCCTGGCTGAATGCAGCAATCTCAATTGTGGATAATTCTTCCCTGTAATTCATGGCCAGCTGTTGCTATGTAACTCCTAAGCTATGTACCTGAACTGCTTTATCTGTGTGGTGGCTTTGTCTTTCTTGCTCGGTACAGTGCCTTTTTGCCTCAGCTTGTCTGGAGAAAAAGAAAAAAAAAAAGAGAAAAAAAAGATTTCAACCAGGTTATCAATTTAATTGGAATTAATGGTGTGCAGAGAGAAGGGCGGGTCAGCACAATTTAAATAATATTTGAATAAGTCAGGTGCCTGCAAGTCTGTGGAGACTGATGAAATATGCCATAAGGTACAACAGGAACGACCAATAGTAACTGTTGTACTGTTGGTAAATAATACCAGAAGAGCAAAGAAGGGCAAACAAAAGAAAGAAAAAAAAAAAAGAAAAATGTACTACTTATGAGCCAGCCTAACTTTGTTGCTTTGGAAAGAAAATGGACCAAATAAAACAGTTGCTACATAAGCACCTAAAGGAGAAGGTGACAAGAAACAGACAACGCTGACTGCTCAAAAAACAGATTATTTCCATCTAGCCAAAGACAAGACAGTGTACCTGGTGAATAAGAGGAAGCACAAATCACTGTGTATTTGTCTTAGTTGGGACAGAATTTTTTTCTCCGTAGTGTCATGTATGATGCTATGTTTTAGTTTTAGGAGAAAAACAGTGTTGATAACACAGTGATGTTTTTAGTTGTTTGTAAGCAGTGTTGTACAGAGTCAAGGCCATTCCAGTTTCTCAGCTCCTACTAAGGAAGGGCTGGGGTGTAGGGGCAAAGGGGACAAGGAGCTTGGAGAAGACAGAAGGAAGACAGATGACTTAAACTGGCCAAAGGAATATTCCAAACCATATGACATCATGTAGAAGGAGTGTTTTGAAGGGAGGTGGGAGTCCATCTCTCTCTCTTCCACTGTTCAGGGAGCTAACTGGGCATCTGTCAGCAGGTGGTGAGAAATCGCTTGCGCAACACTTGTTATATACATTCATATATATATATTTATATGTCATAATTGTCATTATTTTCCTTCTATCTATCTTAGTAAATAGTTTTATTTCAACCCACGAGTTCTACCTTGTGTATTTTTTGTATCAATTCTCTCCCTTATCCCACTGGGAATGGAGAAAAGAACCAAATGACTGTGTGGTGCCACCTGCCACATTGAAGTCCAACACATTGCCATATCTACCATTAAACTCCATTGTCATTGTGAAATTTGCAATTTCAACTTCTCCAGTTGTGGGAATATATTTCTATAGAGTTTCAACAACCTCCTCCATGTAGACCACAATTTTAATTATTTTTCATTTAAATTGCAATGATTTAACTTTTTTATTTTTTAATTTTTAACTCTGTAGATTAAGTTGACAGTTTATTGCATTTCTGAGGTAGTGTAGTAGTGATGAAAGTACCAATGCTGCTTCTTTGAGATCTACCTGTTTACCCAGTCAGTGGTGCCAAGGGAATGAATACAACCTCAGCACCATGAACAGTTCTCTGGAACTGACATACTTCTTGGAAGGAGAATATTATCCTTCTGTGCAAGCAAAAAGAATTCACTTTTTCCTGGGTGGAAGAACATCCGGAGGCAAACAAAACCATGCTCAACACCTGAGTGTGGACAACTGAGCTGAGCCTTGGATGCTCAATGGAGAACCAATCAATACAGTTAATAGAGCAGAAAGAGAGCAGCAGGGAGGGGACTAGAAACTTAACTCAGAGTGGCAGAAAGACCTCCATAGACTCTTAGTCAACGTAGTCAGTGGCTTTTAGTGAGAAATTTAGCTCACTCTATACCAGATACCAAGTCTGAACTCAGTTGCCTGTAATTTGGTGCCTAATAATGTCTCAGATTGCTTAGAGGGATTCCACACTGGGTTGGCAAACAAACTACAGGGTCTGAGGAAAGCCTCTGCCTTTTGCAATTAGCCTCCAGAGGTGAGTTGAGTTTCCCTGGGGAACTTCAGCTTTAAGGGAACTTATAAGGAGAGGGAGGACTGACGTTTTTAAATAGTCTAACAGTGATAGAACAAGGGGGGATGGTTTCAAACTAAAAGGGAGGATATTTAGGTTAGATATTATGAAGAAATTTTTTATTCATAGGGTGGTGATGTGCTGGAAAATGTTGTTCAGAGAGGATGTGGATATCCCACCTCTGGAGGCATTGAAGGCCAGGTTGAATGGGATCCTGGGCAGCCTGATCCAGTGGTTGGCAACCCTGTTCACAGCAGGGGATTGGAACTAGATCATCTTCAAGGTCCCCTCCAACCTAAGCCATTCTATGATTCTATGATTCAATACTTCTAGACAGCTTTTCTTAGTTGCTTGAGTCTTGAGTGGCTAAGTTAAGATGTCCTGCTGACAGGCAGAAGTCTACCTGTAGACACAAAAAGGTAGGATGTCGCTTTAGCTGTATCATACCTTGTTAGCACACAGTTTTACTCTTGAAGCAAGGCACTTGCACTTAATGTTAGCCTACAGAGTCCCTGCAGGGAACTGATGTGGAGAAACCAGAGCACTGTATCCCAAAAGAGATTTTACAGTGACTTTATTCTGTAGGCAAACCTTGTGACACTGCTGCAAATAAGGTACATGTTATTCAGGGGCTTCTTCAACGCCATCATTTCCATAAGGCCCTGGAGGAAATTAATCACTGAACCAGGCAGGGAGGACACTCCAGTGAAAGAACCCTGCTCCTTAGCAGGGAGGCAGACAACAAAGAGACAGTCCAGAGCAGAGCAAAGAGTGATAGAGGTGCTGAAAAAAACACAGTTGATAAAAGGAACAGTGAAATAATTGGGAATTATGTGAATGTTGTAGTCACCTTCAAGTGTCTGCAAGGTCAACATGGAGACTGTGTTTATCCATTGCTCTTTGTGTGCCTGGTGGGTGAAGAAAAGGTAAGAGACTTACTTTTCAGCAAGGGAGAAGCATGTTAGCTAGTAGGAAAGGAGAAACAGACAACATAGCTTCCAACAGGATGGAAAGAGGAGCCCACATGCAGATTGCTTCCAAGGGCAGAGGATTAAGTGCTAAGAAGCTTCCGAGAGGTTACACAAACTTGTACTAGTAGCAGCCAAGATTTATTTAATCCTGCTGCAGCATGGAAGGGTGACCTCTTAACATCACTTCTACTCCTCTAGTTTGTTGTTTTTCTAAACATAATTCATACCTGGTATCTGAGCACTGAATTTGGCTGATTAAGACAGATGGAACACAAAATTGAACAAAGAAATATGGATGCTCATGTTCTTCATCCAGAATAAGAAAATCACATTTGCAGTCTAATGATCTTTCAGACAGACTCTGACATCCCTTCCACTCTTTAATAAATCCTGGTAGCATTGATGGGACCACCATTTCTACAGATCCTGCCTATAAATCCTGGAGTGATTTTGGAGGTTTCTGTGGGTCTCACTGCAGCCCAGGAGTAGCCTGACTGCCTGCAGCGTGCAGTGCAGTGCAGGTGTGATGCTCAGCTCATACACTTCTAAAAGCAGAGGACTTTTTATGTAACTGATGAGAAGAAAGACTTCTGTCTGCAAGGCTGAAACAATTCGTCTCAACTCAGCAAGCACAGCCTTTCTCTGGGGCTTAGACTGCACAGCACAATTGCAGGGTGTACGCTTTCCAGAACTGTATCCACATCCGCAGGAAAACACAATGCCTGAAAATACAACCTATGTTTCTGAATTGTGCCAAGCAGCAGCATAAATGCAGATTAAATAGGTGACTGTCAGAGAATGATCATTTTGAATGGATCATTTGAATGGGCTGTTACCTTCAGTACATTCAGATGTCATCCACACAGCAGCACAGTTAGCGAGTCCTCCACACAGGCTAGTTTTTAGAGAGAGGAAGAAACAAACTTCAACAAAATAGTTCCAACCTGATATTCAGAGATGGAGGAGCATTTAGAAGGTGGAGGGACATGATCATCCTCCTTAGCAAAACAGTCTTGAAAATAGAAGATTCACTATGTGCAAAATTCCATATTTTTATTAGGAAATAGCCACAGACTTCAATGATGTCATCACTGGCTGGGTAGATGGGGAAAGAGCAGTGGATGTTGTGTACCTTGATTTCAGCAAGGTGTTTGACACCATGTCTCACATCGTCCTTGGTATGAAACTTGGAAAATGTGGCGTAGAGAAGTGGACGGTGAGGTGGATTGAGAACTGTCTGATCGGCAGTTAGAGAGCCAGCTTAGAGAGTTATCATGAGTGATGTAGAGTCTGCTTGGAGGCATGTAACTAGCGGTGTTTGCCAGGGGTAGGTGCTGGCTGTGGTCTTGTTCAACATCTCCATCAATGAACTGGATGAAGGGATAGAGTCCACCATCAGCAAGTTTGCTGACGATACAAACCTGGGAGGAGTGGCTGACACAACAGAATGCTGTATTTACATTCAACAAGACTTGGACAAACTGGAGAGTTGGGCAGGGAGGAGCCTGACTCAGAGGGTTATGATTGATGGTGCAGAGTCCAGTTGGAGGCCTGTATTTAGCAGTGCTTCTCAGAGGTCAGTGCTGGGTCCGGTCTTGTTTAACATATTCATCAGTGACCTTGATGAGGGGAAAGTGTCCACCCTCAGCAAGTGTGCTGATGATACAAAGCTGGGAGGAGTGGCTGACACATAAGAAGGCTGTGCTGCCATTCAGCAAGACCTGGATGGACTGGAGAGTTGGGCAGGGAGGAACCAGATGAGGTTTAACAAGAGCAAGTGTAGAGTCTTGCACCTAGGGAGGAATAACCGCATGCACCAGTACAGGTT